>OY282558.1:322721106-322935419 GCA_958295665.1 Tipula vernalis | reverse complement strand
TTTTCCCCAGCAGACTCATTTTATTATATTGATAGATAGTCTCTATTGGCGCTATATTAATAAAGGAATTATTAAATTGATTTAGATTTAACTCAATATGAATGAATATTTTTTTCAGTGTAACTCCTTGGATTGAACCTGTTTTTCCGATTGATTGGATTAGGTCTTACCTGGAATTTAGAACTCAAATAGTGAAAATTGGTATAATTTCACTTCAAGAGTTCTTCAGGAGCCCATCAAGGTAGTCATTTGGCTCCATGTTTTTTATTCTTTTCGTAAATGATGTGGTAAAATTGTCTGAGTAATTTATGCGGACGACATTAAATTTTCACAACTATTTCTTGCGCCAATGATGCAATTGACTTTCAATCGGATCCGACAAACTTCAAAGTTTAGTGTACATCGCATAATTTGATGCTATAGATCTACAAATGCAAAACAATCTGCTTCACCCGATTACACTCACCCGCTAGTTACGTTTACTTTTTTGACGATTGCATTATTGAAAGTGTCGATAAGTTTAAGAATTTAGGTATACCTTTTACTTCGAATCTATCATTTCATAAGCACATTGAGGGTTGCATTTCTAAAGCGAATTCTATGCTTGGGTTTTTTAAAAGGTTTTCCAAAGATTTTCAGGATTCTTACGTGATTCAAATTTTATACATCCCGTTTGTTCGTTCATTGTTAGAATATGGTGTTGCCGTATGGAATCTGTTTTATAATAACTACTCAGATGGCATAGATAGAGTGTAAAAGCGCTTTTAAATGTAAGCTCTCCCAAGGCTACCTAGAGATGTAAGCCTGCCTGCTTTCATACTTCCAGCATATCGAGGTAGATGCAAATTAATAAATACTGAGCCCCTCTTTTTTCGTAGAGATCCATTTAAGAAATTGGTGCCAAAGCATCTTTTAGATTAATGGTAAATTTTGAAAAAAAAATTTTGAAATATTTTAATGATATGATTTTATTAAATCTTTTAATAATGTAACCAGTTCGTTATAACTATATAACCAATTAAATAAGTTGGTGATAAGGATAACTAAATAAATAAATAAATTCACAGATATTCAGGAATTTAAAAAAAAATAACAATTACAAGTAGTTTACTACTGAAAAACGCGTGTCCATTTTCACAATATAATGAACACTGTACCACATATCTCTACCGGAAATTAAGTTCAAGTATATTAGTTTGACCCTATAGAACTTTTAAAATAAAGAAAAAGGGTGAAGACGGAATGCTTCTTCAATTTTAAGGGTGTCCCGCATTAAACAGCGTACACTTTATATTTTGACATCATGTACGGCAAAACTGCTTAAAATATGTCTTCAAATTGTTTGTGCATATTAAAACTTAAGACAAAAAAGCAGAAGATTGTGAGACACGACCTTTAAATGTAGAACTACATACGCCTATAGTATAAAGTAAGAGGTCACATAGAATAGGATAGTTTGGTAGTATATGAATTAGGATAGTTTGATCGTTTCATGCAAATTAAATGGTGTTGGTTGACTAAAGGCTGTCCAACCCTTACCGAGTTATAAATAATAAAACAACGCGCGGCTCGGCGACCTTAAATGAGAGAAATATTTTCTGCGATTTTCAAAAATAAAAATTGTTATAAAGAGGTCGTCGAACCATGTGAAAAGGTTTTTGTCCCGTTAACGGCCGTTCATCCATTATCGAAATATAAATAAAAATGTGAAGAAAACAAAAAAAATCAGTTTTTCTTTTTTTCTCCACTTTAAAAGGGACAATTTACACAAATAATAGTAGATTGTTCTACAAGTAAAGAAAAGTGAAAGTTTTCCAGTGATTGTAATTGTTTAATTTAGGTATTTTTCGTCAAGTATACAACGAAAAATGACATATTCGACGCGTGACAAAAGTGATTTACCGCATGCTTGAGAAATTTTACACTCGCTGGAAAACTCACTTTTCTTTATTTGTAGATCTACTATTTATAAAGAACACATCATGTCGCGAGTAACTGTTTGTTAATTTAAATGTGTTTTTTTGTCTTAATTTTTAATTTGCACAAACAATTTTGAATAAAGCTTTATTAGTCCAACCAACTGCTAACTTTATAGAGAAATCGATTTTTTGAAAAATATTATGTTTGAATTCCTATGTAGGTTTTGGGCCGTATTATTACGAAACAAAATCAATTTGTTTTCATTCATATTAGACGAAAAATGGGTATTTTAATTAAGAAAACCCATAATTCATCTTTTTTATTTCGCGATACAAAAAATCGCACGACCGACGTTCATAAGTTTTTTTTTCTAAACTAAAACTAATCGACAACAATCGACTCAATTATGTACGTACAAGATAATATACAGAATTACATCTACATAATATACCAAAAAAAAAAAAAACAAAAACAAGGAAAGAAAAATGTTCGTAAAAGCAATGCCGTCTAGAATATACAAGCCATACTACTGTCTACGTCACTCAATTTATGTCGACAGTTCCATTAATCTTCTGCAGATGGCATTAATGCTAGAAAAATGAAAGAGAACAAAACTTGAAAACGAAGAGATTAAAATTTAAAACATGTAAAAATATAAAAAATAAATTAGTATTAATCCAAGCGCAAGAAAGGGAGGTTGTACGTCGTGTGTTTTCTCATAATTTAAAATTATTAATAAAAAATAGTTTATATAAATTTTTCCAACTCATATTATATTTTTAGTTAATATTTATTTATATTTAAATCATTATTTTATTAATAATTTTATTAGTTTTAAATTATGCAGAAAATTAGCAGAGATAAAAATATGTACAACCTTCCTTTCGTACGCATGAGATATTACTAAATAATTTTTTTATTTTTGAAATGTTTTATTCTCTGTTTCTCTCAACTCTTTCATTTTTCGAATGTTAATTGCCATCTAGGTTATGTCGCTGAATTAAAAAATAATAATTTTTGCTTTTAGCAGTATGGCTTGTATATTCTAGACGGCATTGGTAAAAGCAAGAGAGAGGTAAATTTTGTTTTTTTTTTTTTGTTTAAAGAGCAGATTCAGTGAAGGAAATAAATATTCCATTTCAAATAAAGAATTTCATTACGTTTATAAAAAACTTTGTTTCCCTTGGTGGACACCTAATGTTAGTTTTATTTTCGGCCGTACACATTATTCGTGCGCTGATTGAATTTCATTGTTGTATGCGCTTGAATTTTCTTATACTTCATTATTTTATGTATAAAAAGAATCAAATAGGTGATCGAACCGGTCGGATTCTAAAATCGGTCTGATTTTTGATTTGGTTAAACATATTTTTGTGGCTTCCCTTTATAGTAATAATTAAATTGAAATAAAAATTAATTTAATATAATTTTTTTATAAATTTACTAAAATTAAACCATTGCTATGAAAGAAATTATGTTAATTTTACGTAAAAAGTTTTCTTTCAAATCGTTTACTCAGCCCGAATCCCTGTTGTTTTTAATTGTGTGTTAAGTGACATCTAGGAATGGGAATAATAAGTAAGAGCTATTTTATTTTATACACCGCTCTCAAATGTTATGACAATTCAAATATTCTAAACAAAAACTTATTTAGAATGGGTCATTCATTTTTGGGAATAAAAATCGATGCCAAATATTAATCATGTTGTATTTATTTTCAGCTGTGACTTAATTTAAATAATATTTCTAATACTTGAGAAATAAATAAGGCATTTATATTACAGTTAATGTTTGTTGGTTATGTCGTTTATTTGTGATGCATAACAATCTGGGTTGATTTGATTTTTTTGATTTCTTCTCGCTCAATGCATATTATTATAATTTTTTCCCTTTGACTCTCTTTGATTTATTTTAATTTTAGCTGTTCAACGTATTGTCTTTTTTTACCATTGATTTTAGTTGTGAATAAGTGATGACGTCATTAAATAGAATATTCTCTTTTTAATACATATTGTTGTTGTTGTAGAACGTTTTTTAATTTAATTCCCTTATTTTCTTTTGATTACACATCAAGTACAAGCTGGAATACCTTAGCATTTTGTGAGTGTAATAAAGAGATAAATGTACGTAGGTACCAAGTCAACAAAATGACGGCACATGGTTTTGTTTGGTTTATTTATGACCACGATGTATTTGTTCTCAACCTTGAATAACCTATAATTGCATGATTAATTGTTTTAAGATAATATTTATTGAGATGAATGTCCATATTCTTCAAGTACGACTTCACAGTGGTACATGCGAAAGTTTTTAATCAACTCTAAGAATTGGGGTTTATTTATTTTGGTTGCAGTTGAATTGTACATTTTCGAGATTTATTAGGATTAATAGAATCTATAGCCTGAGCAAAGGATGCCATCTGAGATGTATCCAGTCTCCCCACCTCTGCTGTGGTGTTTAAATTACAGAAGGTACCACATTTCCAACATACACATCTATGCAATGCTACCGCTTGAGGCACTGTCTGAGACAACGAAATTTGTATTCGTTTTGCTGTATGCAAAATTATGTATTGGATATAAATAGTAGTCCGGTCACTTGAGTCGACCTTCATTTTGTTGTTGTAATTATCAAGGTCAAAGGTCAAGGCCCAAGCACAATGCCAATTCCACCATATTCCACCATTTTGAAACTTCTTTGATGCGTATATAAATTCCTCTTAAAACGTTATCTACAAAAAGAATTTTACATAAAAATTATTCTTGATTGACGTTTCCTGTTTTTAATTTGAAATTTTTCGATTCGCTTGAATAAATCTAAAAATAATTTCATCTGATAACGTTATCACTAATTAAGAAAATATATTTAAATAATAATTTTTTGCATTGATAAACAATTAAAAATTATTCTTGATTAACGTTATCAGTAAAAATTATTCTTGATTGACATCTCTTGTTACAATTTTTCGATTCGCTTGAATAATTCTAAAAATATTCTAATTGCATCGGAAAATGTTTTCAGTAATTAAGAACTTTAGTCCGTTTCTTCTTATTTTGTTGTATAAAAACAGTTGTTAATCTCATTATGTGTTTAATTACACTTCAAAGTTTACAAAGTTAGAACCTTGCCGTTCCAGTAATAGAGGAAGAGACACCTGTGCTTCGCTACCAGCCGAGAACGCTTCAGCACATGACCAGGACGTTGATTCTCGAGAAAGGCTTATTTACGGGCCTGGAAACTGAGAACTATCCAGATATTTTAATAGGACAGTTACAGGGAGATATCGTAGCTGCAACTCTTCCGTGCAGAGTGTTTTGCCCAATTGAAGACGAGTTTTTTGCCACTTGTTTGTGGCGAGAAATTCACGAGCTGTGGGACATCTTTGAGAACGACGAGTTTGATTTCGACACGCTGACAGCAGAACTGAATGATGAGTATTATTTATTTTAATGGATATAAAATTAAGTTCCGCTTTTCTAATAGATGGCGTAATTGTTCTGATATGTATTGTTTGAATCTAGTAGTTCATGGTTTTGAAAGTTTATTCATAACCTTCAAAACGTAATATATGACATTTGATTTGATTAAAATATTATTATTAACTACACTGTTTTTTATTCGATTTAAAATGGAGGGTTTTGTGCCATATAATCGTCGTTTCCGGAAAGTTTTGTTCTATTTTATTACTCTAAAGAAAAGCGTTGCTGAAAGTCATCGTTTTGTTGTAGAAGCTTGCGATGAACAAGTTTTTTGTGATAGATGTGTGGAAGGTGGTTTAGGCAATTTGAAAAAGGTTTATTCGCTGTTGAAGACGCACAACGTGTAGGTGGACCGAAAAAATTTGTAGATGAAAAATTACAAGCATTATTGGATGAATGCAACACACGAACGCAACAAGAATTGGATACATTGAACGTCTACATCGAATGAGGATCGTTCAAAAATATGGGAATTAGATACTACATGAATTAACAGAAAGGCAGATGGAATGTCGAAAAATCACTTCTGAAATGCTTCTTCAATGACAACAAAGAAAGGGTTTTCTGCATTGACTTGTGACTGGAGATGAAAAATGGATTTACTACTAGAATCTTAAACTCAAAAAAGCTTGGGTAAAGCCTGGTAAAACTGGTTCATCACACACTGTGTGTTTTATATTTTAATCAAATGTCATAAACTATGTTTTGAAGGTTATGAAGAGACTTTTCAAAATGTGTTACCAGTAGTGATGTAAACAGTAATATTCTCGGTGATAATTACGTAATTTACGTTGCTCTGTTTGGTACAACCCCAAAGCTGAATACCATAAGTCCAAATCGGTTTCAATATTTGCTTATAAAGTAGAAGCTTGTTGTATGTTGGTAAAGAAGAGTTCCTTCCCATCAGCCAATACATTTTTCTGTATTTAAGTCTTAATTCTTCACTTTTCTTTTTGATGTGTGCTTTCCATCGTAGTTTAGCATCCAGGGTTATGCCGAGATACTTAGCCGTGTTCGCATGCGGTATTATTTCCCGATTTATGGTAATCGGAATATGTTCGAATCGTCTGTTTGTAAAGTTGATGTGAACTGATTTAGCTTCATTTAGTTTTATTCTCCATCTTTTGGTCCATTTATATATTTGAGTTATAGCTGATTGTAACTTCTGTGTTGATTCTTCGTTGCTTTTTCCAACAGCTAAGATCGCCGTATCATCTGCAAAAGTTGCCACTGTGTTGTTTTCTAATGTAGGAAGATCATAAGTGTATAGTAGGTATAAAACCGGCACTAATACACTGCCCTGCGGAACTCCTGCATTGATTTCTTTCAACTCAGAAAATGTATCATCTAACTTAATCCTGAAAAACCTATCTTTCAAGTAAGATTCCAGTATCTTAGCAAATTGCATTGGTAGAAGATTCCTTAACTTGTGGTTAAGTCCTTCATGCAACACTCTATCAAACGCTTGTGCAACGTCTAGATATGCTGTTGAACAGACATTTTTCGCCTCTAATGCTTTCTCAATTATACTGGTTATTCTGTGTACTTAATCAATTCTTGAGTGTTGATTGCGAAAACCGAACTGATGATTTGGGATCAAGTTTTTACTCTCGATTATCGGATTTAATCTTTATACCAGAAGTTTCTTAAAGAGTTTGGACATGACTGGCAAGAGCGAAATTGGCCTATAACACGATGTTATGTGTGGTGGTTTCCCAGGTTGTGGGATCATAATTACTTCTGCAATTTTCCATAAGCTTGGTACACATTTGATTCTAAATGCTGCATTTATAAGATTGGTGAGTTTCACCAGAGCTTTCCTTGGCAGTTATTTTAAGATTTCTGCAGTAATAAGATCGTACCCAGGAGCTTTTTCATATTCATATTAGCTTTTATCTCATGCATGACTTCTTTTGGTGTTGTGGGTAGGATTTCTTTACTTTCTTGCACATCTTGTTCAATTATTATCTCGGCTTCCAACGTTTGGTCTTCATGTGGCTGGAATATTTGTTCGAGGTGTTCAGCAAATTCTCGAACTTTGTCTTCATTATTTCTAGCCCATTTCTCACCTGCTATTTTTATTGGGGGAATCTGCATTATTGGTCTTTTGATTCTTTTGGTTGCTTTCCAAAGAGAATAATCAGTACTGTTATCATTAGTTAATTTTCTTAAATAGTTGCTGATTGATTCATCTTTCAATTCTTTGATCTCTCTTCTTAATTGTTGAGTGAGATGGTTCGAATGAGTTTTATCTTGGGGGGCCCTTGTTTGTTGCCATACTCTTCTCGCTCTTCTTTTTTCTGCGAGGAGTTCCCTAATTTCCATAGGGTAGTTGTTTCCCTTGATTTTCATTTTAATTTCAGGAGTATTTTCCCAAGCTGATTGCTGTATATCGTTTACAAATTTGTGAACTTGTTTGTCTAATTGTTCAGTCTTGAATGGAACTATTAAGTTAATTTTTTGTTCTAGCGATAGTCTAAACCTAAAGCATGCCTAATTAGTGTGATTATTTACTAAGAATGGGTTTCTTTCTTTCTGAATGATTTTTTCACTTAACGTTAGAAATGATCACAGTTTAAGTTATGGCTTTCATCTACTTGTATATAATTTAAAGATATGATCTTTATTATGAAGAAATCAATCAGATCTGGTACTTTGTTTGGATCAGTTGGCCAGTAGGTTGGTTTTTCAGTTGAGAGGGCTTCACAACTGCATTTTCTGATAGCTTTTAGGAGTTCTTTACCCTTAGTCGTTGTTAATCTGGATCCCCAGTGGACATTTTTTGCATTAAAGTCTCCTCCAAGTACAAATCGTTTTCCTAATTTACTGAGGAACTCGAAATAATCTTTTTCTTTCATTGAATGCTTCGGTGGGTAGTAAATACTAGCAATACAAATAGAACTACTTTGGTTTTGACAATAATAGCAGTTGCTTGTATTTCTTCCATTTCATATTTTAATACTTCATAGTGATGAATACTATTTCTAATTATAACATCACTATCTCCTTTAGCGGTGTTTCGAGGGTGAATAGTGTGATGTATTTGATAATTTTTAAATTTAATGATTGATTGTCTAGTGAAGTGTGTTTCCGTGATCAGACATACATCGATTTTTTCTGTGACCGGGACCACTTGCAGTTCTTGTGATGTTGCATCAACCCATTGGCATTCCAACATAAGATTCGAAGATCATTGCCCATTTTTCTGTTTAGGGATGGCTCCTTTAGTACTGTACTCTATTTAGTCTCTTTAGTCTGCTTAAAATATATTTAAGTGTTTGACTTATATCGTCATTTTGAGCAGTTTTTCCTGGATTTCACGACACTCTACGATTTACTTCGGGTCGGTACATGTACATCTTAACCGCTTGCTTCCTGAATAAATTTGGATTTTTAGCAATCACGTTCTTATTTTTGATGTTTTGCAGTTCAATAGCAACGCTGCATCCTCTGTAGTTAGCCGGATGGTTTTCTCCACAGTGAACGCCTTTAGGTTGAACATTTTGGGCTTTTACACAATCTTTGGTATGATGCTTACCTAAACATTAGACACACCTGGGTTCCCTGTTGCAATATTTTTGTGTATGTCCATAGGCTTGACATTATTTACATTGTGGTATAAGCTTACATCTTCTTAGAGGCTGAATAACCAGTTTGCACCCCAAGATGTACTTAATTTGATAAATTTTTTCGATATCTTCATCAGTATCGAAGGTCAATATAAACATGTTGAGAGGTACTTTGCCTCTCCGTTTTAGCTTAATCGATGCTTCAGTTGCCTTAAATCCTTTTCCTTTCAGGTCGTCAATTATTTTGTCTGGTTTACACGTAGAGTGTAAGTTTTTAGCCATAACCCTAATTGGTCAGTTTGTTTATCTTCAAATGTGTGCCAAGCACGTTTTTCTTCATTTAACATTTTTGTCATTTTTCTGTATTGTTTCAGCATCTTCTAAGTTTATTTTGATGGTGTTTCCATTCATCACCTTTGCATTAAACTTATCAGTAGCAGTTATTGTTTTTATTTTCTCAGAGAGTACATCGTAGTCTTTGACTTCATCTATTACTATTAGTGGTGGTGGAGGTATTTTTTTTTTTTTAGTTGTTTCTGTATAATAATATTTGGAACATTATCCTTTAATTGAGGTGGAGAGGGCGTGTTATTTCGTCTCTTTTTTTTCTCCCACCTTTAGCTCTAATCCACTCAGTTTCTCGAGCTAGTTCTTCTTCATCCGTATGATACTCTTGTGGAGTTGTATTCTGGTTAGGAGTAGAACCGATGTCCTCCTTTGGCTTAAGAGCTTTAACTTCGTTTTCAAGCGTCTTCATACGCTCCTGCATCCATGCAATTGTAACATTCAGTTGCTTCTTTATATTATTGGCTTCAACTAATGCATT
The DNA here is from genome assembly GCA_958295665.1 of Tipula vernalis. Classification (NCBI taxonomy): domain Eukaryota; kingdom Metazoa; phylum Arthropoda; class Insecta; order Diptera; family Tipulidae; genus Tipula; species Tipula vernalis. The sequence goes on along the minus strand of OY282558.1, from coordinate 322,925,625 downwards.
ATTGGCTTTACACAATTCATTGTGAAGCTTTTATTCGTTTGTAGAACGAGTGTTGTGGCTGCTGGCCCCAATCAAGGGACTACCGCCTCTTATCGGAGAATACGCCACTTTGTTACTCCTCTGGAAGGGATGTGAATTATCTTTTTCTGTTTCACTCAATTGAGCTTGTTTATTCACCAACATATCTTGGGATTGGTTAAAATAATTGTATACCGACTTCCGAAGAGGGTAGATTTACCTGAGCAACAGGTGTACCACCTGGGGTATTAGTTTCCATATTTGTTCTGCTCATTGCTCATTTATAGTGTTCTGCACTCGCCTCTAGTATTTCGCCGATGCTTCACATCGTTGCCCGGGTGTTACCACGTGGAGGTATACTAGACACATTTGGTGGTTTCTACATAGTTGCAGCGTTGGAATATAGACCACGAGATACATGGCTATAGACAGTCAACCCCTATCCTATTGAGACGGACCTAACACCCGTTTATTGAGACGCATCCGCACCGTGGTAGAATTTGAAACATTTGTGGTAGAACTATCAGTCGAAGCGATTTGGGGTAAATTAACAGACAAGTACCTAAATTAATAAAGTTTTTTCCAAACAATTCAACTAGTCTAAATGCAAAAGTCTAAAAGAGTTGTGACACCACTGCATTATACTTCCTTATTTATGTACTATTAACCGACTACAGAAAATTTTTGCTGTAAAATATAAAAATCTACACCTTTTTCCTGTTTCATTGACATATTCATTTGGCAAATACGTAATAGAGCTTGAATCTGGTCTTCATCGCTCTGTCTGGAAAAAACACCAATCACTATTTTAACTAGAGCGCAAAAGGAGTCAACCTTAAAAAAATCGCTGGGCTGGGTTAAGGTGTTAATCATAACGTGCCGATAATCGACGAGACTGGGGGCCTAGCTTTAAAACTAGCTCAGTCGCTAACGGTGGATCCGGATACTTGGCGCCCTCCGGATCAAGTAGCCTTATCTGTGTGCTGTGGATCTCTGCACAGATGGACACTTCTTTCTCCGCTACTCGTGGGAACATTTATTGATCTTGATAAGAACAAAAAACAACATAAAGAGTCTGGCTCTCTAAAAAATCCGGAAAATGTGGACAACGAGACTCGGGTCTGTAGGCCTGACTCTAAGTCTACAAATATACAACGGGACATAAGCTCAAGCGAGGCTGGTCCCTCCATGCGGGTCACCAAATCTGAGTATACAAATACAAAGCGGAACCAAAGCACGAACGAAGCTGGTTCCTCAAAACCAACTTATAATACTAGCAGGAAGGCCTGGAGGGCCCTGGATAAGATAAATAACATCTCGCCAGAAGACAGAACGGATAAGGACAAAGCCACGCTTGCGTGGGCAAAAACAGTCACCGAGAAAAAGTCGGAAGGCCCTTCAGCTGGCTCACAGCTTAAAAGAAATAGATCTCAGGAGGAAAGTCCTAAGATCGCAAAGCGAACAAAACTCCAAGCTTTCGCTATGAGGCCTTTTAACGAGGTCCTCAAGGATCATCTGGTTGTGGCAGTTATTGACAAATCCCAAGAGGATGGCAGTATCACGCTCGCCAATTGGGGGAAGATGGAAGGGGCCCTAGCCACCACCTACCTGAAAGTCCTGTCGGAAAATTCAGGACCTGCTCCGATTTGTCGGGACGCGGGCTGGTACAAGAATCAGGTGAAACTGGCTGCCTGTGCAGATCAGAGGTCCCTGCTGCTATATAAGAAAGCAGTGGGGGGACTTGGCGAGGTATGGCCCGGAGCCAGCCTTGCTGTGATTGATAGGGAGGAGATCCCCTGCAGACCAAGAGCTAGGGTGTATATCCCTTCGAAGCCTAGTGATCCGAAGGTGATACTCCAGTTGTTGCAGGTTGGCAAAGCGGAGTTGCCAACGCACAACTGGAAAGTTGCTATAAGCTCGAGGATACAAAGGCTAACTATAGGTCAGCTGTTATCATCTTAAACAGTGAGTCACTGACTGGACTGGAAAAAACCAACGGTTTAATCAACATGTTAAGTGCAGTCACACTCAAGATGTACAAGAAGGACGCGGACAAGCCGGACGCTCAGAAGTCATATTCAGAAAATACCGCGGTGCTTGATATCTCATCTGCGTGCGCGGAGGTAGCCAGCCAAGCGGAAACTCTCTCTACGGACACGGAGCTCCACATCGTACATTGGCTTTATACCGCAGTAGTCAGACCCATACTCTTGTATGGGGTAATAGTCTGCTCGCCTGCTCTGGACAAAACTGTCAACCAAAAGCTGTTGACAAAAGTTCAGAGAACAATCTCTTTGTGGATCAGTGGTGCACTGAGGAGCACATCCACTAAGGCACTAGAGACTCTGCTATTTTTGACTCCTCTAGATATCTTGGGGAAACAGTTGGCAGCTTGTACTGCCATACGGCTAAAATCCATCTTAATGTGGACCTGCAACAATACAAGGCACTCATCTCTTTTGTGCAACAAACAAATTTCCAAGACCACCGACTATACTGTCTCGCCACTATCTTTTGACACAAAGTTCCTGACTAGGATCCCATCCAGGGAGGACTGGATGATGGGTGCAGTTTTGGAACCAGGAGCTATAAACTTCTTCACTGATGGCTCAAAACGGGACGGGAAAGTCGGGGCTGGAGTGTTCTGCGAGGAACTTCTGTTAAATCTCTCCTTCCGTCTCCCCGACTACTGTAGCATTTTTCAAACTGAAGTAACTGCCATAAAGGAAGCCGTAGACTGATTGACGTATAATGTAATATCAGGTTGTGATATTCGCATATATACGGACAGTCAGACTGCCATTAAAGCGCTTCAATCACAATTCTTCACGTCGAAAGTAGTCCAAAACTGTCTCTCATCTCTTAATGAGATGACAGATCAGTTCAACCTAAATATTATGTGGGTGCCAGGACATTTCATAAATACAGGGAATATAAACGCCGATGAACTGACTCGACGTGGTACAACGGACCACTTCTCAGAAAGCAGAAAGGATATTGAAATGCCTCTTGCGGTATGCAAACTATTGCTTCAGGAAGAAGCTAGCTAGCAAGCTGACGAATGAAAGATGGTCAAGTATCACTTCTTGGGTGTTGGGTGCGTCTCAATAGGGTTGGGGTTGACCATCTAGCCATGTATCTCGTGGTCTATATTCCAACACTGCAACTATGTAGAAACCGCCAAATGTGTCTGTGCCTCCACGTGGTAACACTCGTGCAACGATGTGAAGCATCGGCGAAATACTAGAGGCGAGTGCAGAACACTATAAATGAGCAATGAGCAGAAAAAATATGGAAACTAATACCACAGGTGGTACACCTGTTGCTCAGGTAAATCTACCCTCTTCGGAAGTCGGTCTACAATTATTTTAACCAATCCCAAGATATGTTGGTGAATAAACAAGCTCAATTGAGTGAAACAGAAAAAGATAATTCACATCCCTTCCAGAGGAGTAACAAAGTGGCGTATTCTCCGATAAGAGGCGGTAGTCCCTTGATTGGGGCCAGCAGCCACAACACTCGTTCTACAAACGAATAAAAGCTTCACAATGAATTGTGTAAAGCCAATAATGCATTAGTTGAAGCCAATAATATAAAGAAGCAACTGAATGTTACAATTGCATGGATGCAGGAGCGTATGAAGACGCTTGAAAACGAAGTTAAAGCTCTTAAGCCAAAGGAGGACATCGGTTCTACTCCTAACCAGAATACAACTCCACAAGAGTATCATACGGATGAAGAAGAACTAGCTCGAGAAACTGAGTGGATTAGAGCTAAAGGTGGGAGAAAAAAAAGAGACGAAATAACACGCCCTCTCCACCTCAATTAAAGGATAATGTTCCAAATATTATTATACAGAAACAACTAAAAAAAAAAAAATACCTCCACCACCACTAATAGTAATAGATGAAGTCAAAGACTACGATGTACTCTCTGAGAAAATAAAAACAATAACTGCTACTGATAAGTTTAATGCAAAGGTGATGAATGGAAACACCATCAAAATAAACTTAGAAGATGCTGAAACAATACAGAAAAATGACAAAAATGTTAAATGAAGAAAAACGTGCTTGGCACACATTTGAAGATAAACAAACTGACCAATTAGGGTCATGGCTAAAAACTTACACTCTACGTGTAAACCAGACAAAATAATTGACGACCTGAAAGGAAAAGGATTTAAGGCAACTGAAGCATCGATTAAGCTAAAACGGAGAGGCAAAGTACCTCTCAACATGTTTATATTGACCTTCGATACTGATGAAGATATCGAAAAAATTTATCAAATTAAGTACATCTTGGGGTGCAAACTGGTTATTCAGCCTCTAAGAAGATGTAAGCTTATACCACAATGTAAATAATGTCAAGCCTATGGACATACACAAAAATATTGCAACAGGGAACCCAGGTGTGTCTAATGTTTAGGTAAGCATCATACCAAAGATTGTGTAAAAGCCCAAAATGTTCAACCTAAAGGCGTTCACTGTGGAGAAAACCATCCGGCTAACTACAGAGGATGCAGCGTTGCTATTGAACTGCAAAACATCAAAAATAAGAACGTGATTGCTAAAAATCCAAATTTATTCAGGAAGCAAGCGGTTAAGATGTACATGTACCGACCCGAAGTAAATCGTAGAGTGTCGTGAAATCCAGGAAAAACTGCTCAAAATGACGATATAAGTCAAACACTTAAATATATTTTAAGCAGACTAAAGAGACTAAATAGAGTACAGTACTAAAGGAGCCATCCCTAAACAGAAAAATGGGCAATGATCTTCGAATCTTATGTTGGAATGCCAATGGGTTGATGCAACATCACAAGAACTGCAAGTGGTCCCGGTCACAGAAAAAATCGATGTATGTCTGATCACGGAAACACACTTCACTAGACAATCAATCATTAAATTTAAAAATTATCAAATACATCACACTATTCACCCTCGAAACACCGCTAAAGGAGATAGTGATGTTATAATTAGAAATAGTATTCATCACTATGAAGTATTAAAATATGAAATGGAAGAAATACAAGCAACTGCTATTATTGTCAAAACCAAAGTAGTTCTATTTGTATTGCTAGTATTTACTACCCACCGAAGCATTCAATGAAAGAAAAAGATTATTTCGAGTTCCTCAGTAAATTAGGAAAACGATTTGTACTTGGAGGAGACTTTAATGCAAAAAATGTCCACTGGGGATCCAGATTAACAACGACTAAGGGTAAAGAACTCCTAAAAGCTATCAGAAAATGCAGTTGTGAAGCCCTCTCAACTGAAAAACCAACCTACTGGCCAACTGATCCAAACAAAGTACCAGATCTGATTGATTTCTTCATAATAAAGATCATATCTTTAAATTATATACAAGTAGATGAAAGCCATAACTTAAACTGTGATCATTTCTAACGTTAAGTGAAAAAATCATTCAGAAAGAAAGAAACCCATTCTTAGTAAATAATCACACTAATTAGGCATGCTTTAGGTTTAGACTATCGCTAGAACAAAAAATTAACTTAATAGTTCCATTCAAGACTGAACAATTAGACAAACAAGTTCACAAATTTGTAAACGATATACAGCAATCAGCTTGGGAAAATACTCCTGAAATTAAAATGAAAATCAAGGGAAACAACTACCCTATGGAAATTAGGGAACTCCTCGCAGAAAAAAGAAGAGCGAGAAGAGTATGGCAACAAACAAGGGCCCCCCAAGATAAAACTCATTCGAACCATCTCACTCAACAATTAAGAAGAGAGATCAAAGAATTGAAAGATGAATCAATCAGCAACTATTTAAGAAAATTAACTAATGATAACAGTACTGATTATTCTCTTTGGAAAGCAACCAAAAGAATCAAAAGACCAATAATGCAGATTCCCCCAATAAAAATAGCAGGTGAGAAATGGGCTAGAAATAATGAAGACAAAGTTCGAGAATTTGCTGAACACCTCGAACAAATATTCCAGCCACATGAAGACCAAACGTTGGAAGCCGAGATAATAATTGAACAAGATGTGCAAGAAAGTAAAGAAATCCTACCCACAACACCAAAAGAAGTCATGCATGAGATAAAAGCTAATATGAATATGAAAAAGCTCCTGGGTACGATCTTATTACTGCAGAAATCTTAAAATAATTGCCAAGGAAAGCTCTGGTGAAACTCACCAATCTTATAAATGCAGCATTTAGAATCAAATGTGTACCAAGCTTATGGAAAATTGCAGAAGTAATTATGATCCCACAACCTGGGAAACCACCACACATAACATCGTGTTATAGGCCAATTTCGCTCTTGCCAGTCATGTCCAAACTCTTTAAGAAACTTCTGGTATAAAGATTAAATCCGATAATCGAGAGTAAAAACCTGATCCCAAATCATCAGTTCGGTTTTCGCAATCAACACTCAAGAATTGATTAAGTACACAGAATAACCAGTATAATTGAGAAAGCATTAGAGGCGAAAAATGTCTGTTCAACAGCATATCTAGACGTTGCACAAGCGTTTGATAGAGTGTTGCATGAAGGACTTAACCACAAGTTAAGGAATCTTCTACCAATGCAATTTGCTAAGATACTGGAATCTTACTTGAAAGATAGGTTTTTCAGGATTAAGTTAGATGATACATTTTCTGAGTTGAAAGAAATCAATGCAGGAGTTCCGCAGGGCAGTGTATTAGTGCCGGTTTTATACCTACTATACACTTATGATCTTCCTACATTAGAAAACAACACAGTGGCAACTTTTGCAGATGATACGGCGATCTTAGCTGTTGGAAAAAGCAACGAAGAATCGACACAGAAGTTACAATCAGCTATAACTCAAATGAAGCTAAATCAGTTTACATCAACTTCACAAACAGACGATTCGAACATATTCCGATTACCATAAATCGGGAAATAATACCGCATGCGAACACGGCTTAGTATCTGGGCAAGACCCTGGATGCTAAACTACGATGGACAGCACACGTCAAGAAGAAAAGTGAAGAATTAAGACTTAAATACAGAAAAATGTATTGGCTGATGGGAAGGAACTCTTCTTTATCAACATACAACAAGCTTCTACTTTATAAGCAAATATTGAAACCGATTTGGACCCATGGTATTCAGCTTTGGGGTTGTACCAAACAGAGTAACGTAAATATCATCCAAAGATTTCAGAATATGGTATTAAGGAACATCGTTGATGCACCTTGCTATGTCAGGAACAATCACCTTCATAGGGACCTTAAAATGAACCTCATCTTAAACGAAAAACTTGTAAGTATTCTCAAATCAGGGGCCGAAAAATGCTTACAACCGCTACATTTTGCCGCAAATTTGCTTGAACCAGCTATTCGAGGAAAGAGTCTTTTGGAATCACAGAAACTTGAAGCGACTGAATTTATTTTTAATGTCGCACAATTTCACCCAAAATATAAGGACAAAAAATATAAGGGCAACAAAATATATGGGTCTTTGGCGCATTACAATGTTCGAAGTGAACTTTTTTCACGAACGTTTGTGGTTGTGAGCGCTGGCAAGTGAGCGCTCTCTACTTCACCTTTAAGTGGTTGGCGGTTGATATTTTGAGCATGCCTGCATCAAGAGCTGCAATGGAAAGAACATTCAGTAACTATGGTTTTATAGCTCAACACGTAATCCATTTACTGTTGATCGTGCAGGAAAACTAACGTACATTTTGTATAACTTAAACCTGTCGAGATCGAACGTAGGAAGTGTGGATAATAAAGATGAAGTTATTCCTGCTGAATCAAATACAAATTATTATTAATGTATGAAGCTGCATAATTGGAGGGCGGCGACCTTGCCGTCCTTCGACATCTACCGATGAATACCACATCAAGAAAGTCAAGGATTTCGTGCTCAAAAATCATCGATTGACAACTAGAGATCTTGTTGACATCACGAAAATTTTGGGCAGAAAAGTCTTGGTATTTGCATCATGATAATGCATGACTATTTGGCCTTCGCCTGATTTAGCTCCGCTTGACTTCTGGCTATTCCTGAAACTCAAGAAACCACCCTGGGGACATCGTGTGGGCACGATTGAAGGGATTCAAGCTAAATCGAAGAAGGTTTTGTAGGCCATTCCGGAAATAGACTTAAACAACTGTTTCGAAGACTGGGAAAAACGTTAGCCAAAGTGTATTCTATCCGAAGGCGATTACTTTGAAGAGGATGAAATATATTTGAAAGAATAATAAACCGTTTGTGTTTTATTTAAAAATCTTACTACTTTTGTCCATACGTCAAAAATATTACTAGTGTTCTTTGGTACAAATTGGAATTAAAATATTGAATAAAAAGTGTGTTACCTATTTTACCCGTGTTACCGGTAATATTACCGTACGGTAACATTACCAAATTCAAAAATATCGAAAATTTTACAACAGTACCAGTTACCAGATTCACAAAATATATATAAGAACAATTACGTCAACTATCAGAAAAGCGGAACTTACTTTTACATATACCCAATAAATGAAACTCCGTTAACTGGTAACGCAATGATATGAAAACTGTGGATGGGTGAACATTTCCGTACAAAATAAATTTATTCGGGTGAGTATACAGAGGCAGAAATTTAATTTTATATTTGTAAGTTGATTATGCCTTATGACTATCAATTATTAAAATTAAATCGAATTATTTCCAATCATTATTATAGACAGGCACGCAGTTACTGTTGCGGTAATAGACTGTTGGGCTGCTGTTCTCGGATCAATAAACTTTTACTACCAAACACTATCATTCGAAAATGTAAACAAAAAATTAATTTTTTTGTTCAAATTATATTCGCTTTTTGTAAACAAATTGAGGAAATGGTTTGTTGCATTCTTTAATACAAAATTAGAAACATCATGTTGTTAAATTGTACAGATGAAAATCGACGTTTTGACGACGCCCACACTAATTTATGATCGAGCTAATTATAAACAGATATACTGTCGGTAGTTGCATACAAATAATTGCGCAATTTTGGATCGGTCACGTGATTCAAATGCTGAGCAAATACAAATTTCAATGAAAACTTTAAATAAATATAAAACTTAGTACAAATCTAAAAAATTGTTTATTTTCATTAAAATACAAATATTTTTACAATAATTATACATTAAACATTATGTATACAACAAATACTAAAATAATACTAGTTAGTACACAATGCACACTCTTATGTTATGTTAATGCTTGACATTCGATTTATCGTAATATTTGGCTGCTGCTTCCGTTTTTTCGTCTTAAAAAAGAATATAAACAAATAGAATACGATTGCCAAAAATCCAATCAAATTAATTATTAACGATGCCAGCAGAATATAACGCCACGCATCACGCACTTCACTACAACTCAAATCCTTGTAGTGAAACGAATAACCACCAATTGGTAATTTTAAATTTTCTGGATTTTTAATCTTCACATGATCACTGTAGTCCGCGGCCACGCCAAATATACACAAGCATTCTGACGTTTCTGCAAATAATTTCGATGGCATACAATGTTTGTCGACATGCCATAAATTTTTAAAATGTATAAATGCAAAAACAAAAGCTATAAATGTTAAAATTACGGCGGTCACACCGAAGATAATCGAATTAATTTTTAAAACTTTAAAACAAATTTTACGAAAATTACTTCGAGCCGCACGCTTAAAATTTAAAAGCTTTAAACTAATTAAGCTACACAATGTAAGTATAATGCCACTCCAGTATGGTTTATCCTGGATGCGAGTGTTCGGTGCCCAAATTTGGATCCACAGGGCTAGTGATGTAAGTAATATGCCACTTAGTAACGCTATTATAAGTAATAACCGTAGTAAGCCGGGACATTGGAGATTCATTGGATTGCTTTTTTCAAAGCCACCTGCAAATAAGAAGAAATCATTTATTTTTAATTAAATAATTGAGTTTTAATTAATTTGTATTTAATATTAGAAAAGAACCTAAATAAAATGCGTTACAAGTTCGTCACCATTTATTCTACGCTCTCTTCTTATTGTTAGAAAATTTAAAGTTACATTTGACTTATTAATCAATGGAACAACATTGGGAAGAAGTTCTGGAAACTCAAGATCAAAATTTAGCTTTTTCAAATTTTTTTGTTTTACTTTCTTAAATATTGTCAAGTCAAGTGAAGGGTGTGACAATATGAACCACCCTATTCTTACTTATGTAAAACCACTCTTATAAAGTCAGTCATTAAAGATCATTCAATCGATACACATTTATTATCATTTTATATCACGGCTCTCTCAATATTAGATACTCAAAAGTATTACATGGTGTAAGATGTGGTTTTAATGCGTGAATTACACAATTAGTAAAATTGAAAAGTAGTAAATCGGAAATAAGAAAGAAATTAATAATATTTCTCGCCGAATAAACTCGTCAATATTACACACAACGAGGTAAAAGAAGTACAACGGTAAAAGTGACGCGTCATCAACAGAACATTCAAGAGGCTCAAGAATGGACGGAATGGATCGAATTATTTACCCATTACAGTAATTCAATGGAATTAACAAAAAAGACAGCTGAAATTCAAGCATCAACATTAATTTCGCGCCTTGGTCACCCCGCATTGAAAGTATTAAATAATTTGGGCGCCACAGATGACGAAAAGAAGGATCCGAAGCAAATTATCGACAAATTAAAAAAATATTTTGCACCGTCGCGCAACAAAACGTACGAGCGGTACCAATTTCATCGTATTAAGCAAGAAGAATGTGAATCATTCGAAGATTTTTTGCAACGATTGAAAACGTAAGTTACGCGTTGTGGATATAGCACAAAAGAAGATGAATTCGTGATGGATCAAATCGTTGTAGGAATTCGCAACTAAAATACCCGTCAAAAAATGTGGGTCGAGATGATATGGAATTGGCCAAAGCGGTTAAAATTTGTCGTGCTGCAGAGCGTGCTGAGAAACAAATAAGGTCACTGAGTGATCTATCGACGCCTGCACATTCATCATCAAGTGTAAACAAAATAAATAAAAAAGACGATGACGAATTTGATTGTAAGCGCTGCGGCATACGATAGGTAAGAAACTATGTCCAGCATTCAACAAAAAATGTGAACAGTGCGGTAATAAGGGTCATTTTAAAAAAATGTGTCACTCCAAAAAGAAATGATCGAAAAAAAAGTCAAATAAAAAAGACAAATATAAAAAATCGGGGAAAGTGAACAAAATAGCCAGTGACTCTCCCAAAAGTGACTCAGATTCGAGTGCCGAGAGCGAGTATGATTACAATGTCAGCAGTATTAAATGTGAAAAGGAAGAAATAAAAGTGTGTTCAATCAAAATAGTCAAATGGATTGATACATTGAAAGTCGGTGAGGGTGAACTGTTAGTTGATTTGGACACATGAGCTCACTGCAACGTAATATCGCGGAAAGAAGCGTCCAGGTTAAAATTAAAAGTAAACATTTCATCGACTAAACGTCTATCAACATATAATCTCGACACAGTCAAAGTATTAGGTGAAACCAAGGTATGGTGTGTATCGCCGCAAAAATCAGGACAGGTAATTTAAGTAATTAACGAGGATTTAATGTCAATTCTCGGTCGACATTCATGTGAAGAGCTGGGATTAGTGATACGCGTTCATAAAGTGGATATACAGTTGCCCTATGCTGGTGGTAGAAAAAAACGGGAAAAATTCGAGTATGTATGGATCCAGTCGAATTAAATAAAAACATAAAAGGACGCCATTACCCGTTGAGTACAGTAGAAGAAATAACCGCAAAAGTAGGAAAGGCCAAATTTTTTACAAAATTGGATTTCAACATGGTTTCTGGCAGATTAAAGTGACTGAACGAACGTCAAAATACTTGGTCACCGGTACGCCATGGGGACGTTACCGATATTTACGCATGCCGTTTGGTACAAATTCTGCACCTGAAGTATTTTCGCAGATTATGAACGAGACATTGCAAGGCATCGACAATTGCGAGGTTGCCATGAATGATATTCTTCTTTATGCGGAAAATGCGGAAATGTTAGAAGGAATCACGCTGTGCAAAAAATTTTACCATTATGCGTATGGCAAAACATTAGACATGACAAATTCAATGATTAAAAAAGGCAACCACAAACCATCCGATTATACGCAGTTACCCACCATCAAACTACCAGTTTTTGACGGGAATTATGAAAATTGGCTTGCTTTCCGAGACACATATAATGCGTTGGTGCACCTGGTGAGTTTGCGTTCAGTATTATCTAAAGATGCATTCGATTTGATAAGTTCAATTCAAATTGCAGCAACTAATAATGACGTGGCATACACAATGCTAATTGAAAGATACGAAAACCACAAAATGATGATTACAAAACATGTGATGGCGTTGTTGAACATTCAATCATTAACAAGAGAATCACCAGAATTATTTCGTGATCTCATTGATACAACCGTCAGACACATTCGCATATTAAAGCAGTTAAAGCAACCGGTCGACGAATGGAATACAATTGTTGGGTATCACATAACCTCAAAGTTAGATCCAATAACTCGTCGTGAATGGGAGAACAAACACTCCTGTAATACAAAAACATTTCCGCTGCTAGAGGAGCTAGAACAACTTATCAAACAGAGATGCCAAATGCTTGATATTTTTCCACAAGCAAAACCAAAGGATGTGTCCAAATTCACAAACTGCGAGAAGTCGTCATATGCTTATCGCAACAAATCGAGCACGTCCAGAATGCTACATATGCAAACGCAACCAGATTCAGATACAACAACATCACTAACAAAATCTTGTCAACATTGCTGTAATGGTAATCATCCAATTTATCGATGTCAACAATTTCTCAAGCTCTCAACTAACGATCGTATAAATCGTGTGAGAGACCTGAATCTGTGCTTAAATTGCTTCAGTTCATATCACAGACATTATCAGTGCACGTCTGGTACTTGTAAACATTGCAAAAAAAAAACCACAACACATTATTACATCTCGAAAGACGAGATGCACAATCGTTCAATACGGCTACTAATGAATTAAAACTAAGTGGAAATGAAACAACTACAACATGCCAGGAAATTTTACAAAAGGTTATGATGAACGCTTTATCAGAAAATCAAATTAATTCACCAGTTATTCAAGAAGTAAATGAATCAATATCACAAACACAAGTCATATTTTATCAGTCAGAGAAAGTTCGTCAAACAACGCAAGTGTTATTGTCAACTGCAGTTGTATTCGCTTTTGATTCAATTGGCGTAGCTCATCGCTGTCGAGTTTTATTAGATAGTCAAATTTTATATCAGAACACATGTGTCAGTTGCTACGTCTTAAACGGCACAAAAATTCAACGTTATTTATTGGTGTTAATCAATCCTCATCACAAGTTCAATATAGTGTAAACGTCACTATTCAATCGAGATTCAATAACTACACCTGCAATCTTGAGTTTTTAGTATTAAATCACATCACCAACAATTTGCCAAATCTCCAAATTTGCGACATCAATATGCATGGAATATTCCAGAATCAATTAAATTAGCTGATGCATCATTTCACATTACTAGTAAAATCGATATGTTGCTAGGCTCCGAGATATTTTTCCAAATGTTAGGTGTTGGGCAAATCAAACTATCCAACGATCTTCCCCTTCTCCAGAAAACGGTGTTTGGTTGGGTAGTCGCTGGCAAAATTACAAAGTCCAAGTCCGTTACAAATTATGTTACAACATGCAACCTAGCCGTCAAAGAAGACACCAGTCAGTTAAATCAACAAATAGAGAAATTCGGGCAATTAGAAGTGCTTCCTGTAATCAAAGATCTCACAATAGAAGAAGAAAAGTGTGAAGAACACTTCGTTACAAATGTCAAACGTGATTCCAATGGGAAGTTCATTGTTAAACTACCGTTCAAAGATAATACCGTCCAACAAATAAACTTGAAAAAAACCTAGAATTAAAAGCAATGTATCATGAATTCATTAAAGAATACATCGATTTGGGTCGTATGGTGAAAATAGATTCAAATTTGGTAAAACAGCCAAATTACTTTTTGCCAAATCACGCTGTTCAAAAACCAACTAGTACCACAACGAAATTGCGAGTGGTGTTTGATGGGTCATTTAAAACAAGTAACAACACATCACTCAACGATTATCTCTTAGTCGGCTCATCAACACAAAGTGATCTTTTTACAATAATATTAAGATTTAGCAAGTATCCATAGTCATGACCTGCGACATAGCTAAAATGTACCGACAGGTACAAATTGACCAAGAAGATTAAAAGTTTCAACAAATCATATGGAGAGATAGTCGTGAGAGTCACTCCAATCAGCCATCCAGTTACAATCTGAACTCAGTGAAATGCTACAAAGTGGTGGATTCGAACTCCGTAAGTGGTGTACCAATTCTTTACAATTAATACAACGAATTCCTGAAGAAAGTAGAGAACAAAACTCGAAAAACTCGACACTACAATTCGACGAGGATCATACCATAAAAACACTTGGAATATTTTGGGCTCCGAAACAAGACACTTTGTCTTATAAAGTCGTTGAACCTAATAACAATCGTCAGGTAACAAAACGAACTATTTTATCAGATATTGCTACTATATACGATGCACTTGGCCTCATTGCCCCCAGTGACAATAGTAGCAAAAATCATTATACAAGAATTATGGCAAATCCGAGTAGAATGGGACGAATCATTACCAATAGATATACAGACAAAATGGCTGCAGTTTCGACAACAATTAGTTGACTTAAATACACTGAATATCGACAGACATATTCAGTCATCGCCAACAACAAGGTTGGAATTACACGGTTTTTGCGATTCATCGGAATCCGCCTACGGCGCTTGTATCTCCGTACGAAGCATTTTAAACAGTGAAATCAACGTCAGTCTACTCTGTGCAAAATCCCGTGTACTCCGCTCAACAAAATTACAGTTCCAAGGCTTGAACTTTGTGCCGCAAATTTATTAGCGGAACTTCAAGCCAAAGTCTACTCAGCAATGCACATAAAATTTGATCGACAATATCATTGGTTTTTTCATGGCTTGCAGCATCGCCATCAAGATGGAAGAATTTAGTGGCCAACAGAGTCGCGAACATACAACAATTATCCAACGTGGACGACTGGCATCATATTGAGTTTCTCCATCTGAATTGAGCCACTCAAACTTATGGTGGCATGGTCCAAATATTTTATCAACTCACAATGAAATCATATCAGCCGAAGATAGTGAGATTAACCAGGAGGATCTACCTGAAACAAAAATAGTTACAGCACACGTCAGCATAAATGATATGTCATTTATTGACAAGTTTTAATCTTTTATAAAGTTGCAGCGCATAACAGCTTCATGTTACGGATTGCAAACGCAAAAACATCGAAGACAAAACGAGTCATTGGTTCATTATTATCTGTCACTGAATTGAACTCCGCAAAACTGAAACTGATCAGTATAGTTCAACGGTAATCATTTGGAATTAAGATTAGCAATTTAGAATCCGGTCAAATCATCAATGAAAACAGCAAAATAATAATGTTCAATCCATTTATTGAGAAGCAAGGCATCTCAAAAGTCGGGGGCAGATTGTCCAATGCAGATATTCCATTCAATCAAAAACATCAGATATTACTTCCAACTGATTATCTGGCAAATATATTAGCACAGTATGAACACAGGCACAATCTACATTGCGGTCAACAAGCGCGACTATCAATTCTTCGGTTGAGTTATTGGCCATTCATTAAGAGGACGAAATCTGGTACGTAGAACAGTGAACAATTGTATCTGCTGCTACAAAACAAAACCTAAATCAATACAACAATTGATGGGTAACTTATCTCAACAAAGAGTGGAACCTTCAAGACCATTCATTAACATCGGCATAGACTTTTGTGGTCCATTTTCCATCAAACTCGCATTAAATCGAGGAAACTATTCCGTCAAGGCTTATGTGGCTACGCTCATATGTTTTGCCACTAAAGTAATGCACATCAAGCTCGTTGGCAATTTGACCACTGAGTCTTTCATTGGTACACTAAAATGGTTTGTTGGGCGGCGCGGCAAATGTTCCAGGATTTATTGCGACAATGCACAAATTTTACTGGAGCTAAAAGGGAACTAGACAATTTCCGGAAGTTTTTTAACTCACATGGGAAGCGCAAGAAAGCATCGAGTGGCACTTCATACCTCCGAGACCCCCCACTTCGGTGGTCTCTGCGAAGCAAGGGTGAAATCCGCAAAATGTCACCTTAAAAGGATCATGAGCGACGCATTACTTACTTATGAAGAGTTCAACACATTATTACATCAAGTGGAATCGTGTCTCAATTCCAGACCGATCACTGCGATTTCATCCAATCCAAACGACTTCAATCCATTAACGCAAGCCCATTTTCTTATCGGCGACTGTTTAATGGCAATTCCAGAACCTGATTTGACAACATACAAAATGAACCGGTTATCCCGATGGCAACGAACACAACAAATGCTGCAACATTTTCGGGAGAGATGGTCAAAAGACTATCTTCATCAATTTCAAAATCGACAAAAAAGGAATTCCACAAAAATTCCAACTGACGTTGGTACAATCGTTCTTATCCAAGACGATAATCTTCCTCCTCTGAAGTGGAATATGGGAAAAATCATCGAATTACATCCCGGACGAGACAACACCACCAGAGTCGCCAGTATTAAAACACAACATGGAGTCATCACACGAGTGGTTCACAAATTGTGTCCACTTTCAAATTCAGATTGATGCATTCCAAATTCATCATTTACATTTTCATCAATTCAGGAATCTTGTGAACAATTGAAATTTTTCTATTTAAAAAAAAACAAAAAACATTTCTAAATTTAAATTGATCACGACAACTTGCATCTTGTATTTATCCGCTCAGGAGCTGCTAAGGCGGCCGGTATGTTTGCTGTTGCACTGAATTCGTCATCAATTTAAATAATTGGATGGAACAGCATTAAATGTTTGTAATATTTAGGTTAAGTTGCCAAACCCAACGTACAAACGTCACATAAATTTGCTTAATGTAATTAATACTAATAACCACGTCCAAAAGAGGTCAGTGTGAATAGTATGAAGAATGTATCATAACTTTTTTCATTATTAGCACCTTTTATATTATTATAAGTTAGTACTTTATACGTAATCTTTTATACCATCTGTATTTTATTAGTACTTTTTGTTTGTAGTCTTCGTAAAAAGGAGTGAGTGAACGAACACAAGCAATTTATTTCTTTTTTAGTTACAATAAAAAATATTAAATAAAATAAAAATAAGCAAGAAAAAAACACCATATTTCATTTCAAACAGCTGGATTTATGCAGTGTGAAAGGAAAAATTTAATTCGTTCAGTACGCCTTAACATCAATATTATCAAATCCTTTGTTTACATTTGGATAAAATCCAAACTCCAATGCATCTCTCTGGTCTGGGAAGGTTAAATGCTGACTGCAGGAATTATCTTGCAGGCAAGAATTGGGCGACCAGACGTCCTGGTTTCACTGGACATGTTCTGGGTTGTCCTGGTTTTTAGATAATATTCATTCAAATCCTTCAATTTTTTTAGCGGCAACGCAAAATTTAGGAGGGACCAGAAAAAAATTAATTTCAACAAAATTTAATTTGAACTACAGCTTTGATTTAATATGTTTATGGTTAGGAACTACAATATTTATAAAGAATCGGCCTAACATTTTCGAAATAAAATTTCACCAAAATACATCGACAAATGTGTGTGTTCCATTCGGTGCTGGAGGCGAAAAAAATTGTTTGTGTTGGCTGTGTGTGAAAAAACAAAATTGGCAAATCTAATTTTTGAGGACTCTTTTTTGATCGTCGTACGAAGCAGACATAATTTTTACTGTGTGACAATAAAAATAAAATTTGTATTTAAATAATTGTGAATCATTGTTTTAATAAACTATTGCGATTAAAAAGGTTATCGTGATAAATAGTTTTTTACCGATAAATTAAATGAATTTTATAAAAGGGTCAGTGATATCCATTGGTACTGTTGATCTAATTAGTGAAAAATAATTAACTGTATAATTTTAATAAACATTCGACAAGCCAAGATATTTTCATTGTGACTGCAATAATTTGTCTAAGTACAGGGCAAAAATATTTTATACGGTTCTTCATTCATGAAATTGACCACTGTGTGCCATCGATTTGATTTTAATCACATTATGTTTTATAAGACCAGTTGTGTTCGTTATAAAATAAAATAAAAATTCTAAACTAAAACTTGACATTATGGCCTTGAAATGTGCACAGTGTGATGATGCAAGCGTTGACAACTTCTTCATTACCTGTGGTAACTGTGATAATGTATATCATCAGAAGTGCTCAACATTATCGGTCGCTTCAGCAAAAATGTGCAATAACACACCTAACATTCAATTCATATGTAATACATGTAATCAAGTTAAAAAAATATTTGAGGGTAGAGCAAACCAGGTGTTTAACAGGTTAGATGACATCACTAACACAGTTGCTGCATTTTTTAATAATTTTGGTGACATGATTGCAAAACAGTTAAACATGCAATTGCAAACTCAATCAACATATTATGTAGCTACGAAATAGGGTGAAAATTTTACAAATGTTCATGATATCCAGACAACACCACTTGAAACATTAATTGTGGGAATGGATACTAGTGAATCAAATTTGTGATCTGTAGCTCAACAAAATTTTTTTGTGGCTACTCACCTCCATCCCTCTACCTCAGATGTGGATGTCATACGACACATAACAACAAAGGTTAATATAAGAGCAGACGACGTATCTTGCCGTGCCTTAATTGCAAAGACAAAAGATAGGGGTCAGCTGAGTTTTATTTCGTATAAAATTGGAGTGAACCCACTGCACTTTGACAGAATTTATTCATCGGAGATTTGGCCGACAGGTATTGTAATAAAACCATTTATCAACTATAATCGAGAAAACCACCGGGGAGTGTCTCTGCCGAGTTCTCGTTAGTTAAGTGTTACGAAAATTTAATTAATTGTATTGCTTTATTATCTAATCTATTTTGTAATTTGACTTCTAATTTTAGAGTTTCCGCATCACCTGCTTCAGCTCCTTTTAGCTCCATTCAACATAAAGCGTGCAATGATGAATATGAGTTTATTTCAGACTAAACATTTTGATATTTTGTGTTTGAGTGAGACTTGGCTTCATCCAAAAATATCATCTTCTAGCGTGGCAATTTCGGGTTATAAAATGCTACGTCATGATCATGTTGCTGATAAGAAAAAATCAGGAGGTGGGGTAGCCGTGTATTTTAGATCGTCTTTAAATTTCAAATGTGTTGATCGTCTTGTTTTGGGGAAGACTGAGTTTATTATTTTAGAACTAAAGGTTAAAAATACTAATTAGCTATGCCATAATTGTTGGCTAAAATCCACCACCAAGAATATGACATCGACGATATTGTGACTTTGTTTATGGATTACATAAATAGCCCATGTGATAATTCTCGGTGATTTTAATATTAATTTAAAAACTACCCCGAATCGATTTCTCGACAATTTAAATTTACTCAATTTATTTGTTGTCTCATTTCAATTTACAAAAGAATCAAATTTTTTAGATTTAATTCTGGTGAATAAAGCTGACTCCGACCATTATTTGTTTTATATGTCATATAAAGTGAAGTTCAAATGGCCAAAACCAATATACTCCTATATCCCGGTGTACAATAATATTGACGAGGAGCTAATGGAAAATACCTTTGTGGAACTGAACTTTGAAATGTTAAAGTGCATGGCTAATTTGGACAACATTTGTAATTTATTTCACAATTTTATAGATATCATACACCAGCGTTGCATTCCGGTAAAAAAAATTCTTTCTCGATTTTAATTCAGCAGCATCCTGGCTTAACACTAAAATTATTAAACTAAGTACATTGAGAGATGAAGTCAAGTCCATCAATTATGGAAAAAGCATGGTGATCTTGGTCACAAAGCTAAGTATTATAACTATAGAAATCAAGTTACTAGCCTTATCCGTGAATGTAAACAAAAATATTATTTCGGCAATCCAAGGGTTACCATGAAGCAGTTTTGGAATAATCTTAGATCGGCATTGCTGATAAAAATTCTAGTAATACTTTACCGTTTTCGGCTGATGATATCAATTTATATTGTTCAGCCATTCCTTCTACTAGTGCCGTGTTACCATTAATGAATTCTAATGATGATTCTGTTTGGATTTTAAACTTCACCGTTCCAGTTTAAATGCGTCACAGACCTTGATGTAGTGAATCTAATAGGAAAAATTAAATCAAACGCGGCTGGACATGATAGAATGACCCTTAAGTATCTAAAATTAATACTGCCGTTAATTTTACCATATGTAACTTTTATAATTAATAAGTGTATTACTAACTCGTATTGTACAATATTATGGAAAAAGGCCATAGTTGTCCCGTTAAATAAAAGTAAAGAAGTTCATAATTTACATGATCTAAGATCAATAAGTATTACCCATATTCTATCTAAGGTGTTTGAATTGGCTTTAAAGGATCAAATTTCGTTGTATCTTAGTGAGTCATATTTATTAAATCGTTGTCAATCTGGATTCCGTAAATTTCATAGTACAACTTCCGCCTTGGTTAATATTGTAGATGATATCTCGTGTATCCTTAATGCACCTAAATCTTTTGTGGTAATTGTCCTCTTGGATTTTTCCAAGGCGTTATCTTCCTATCTGTTGGGGTCATTATCACAAACAGCTTCGGTTACTTGTGGAGTCCCTCAGGGGTCTATTATTGGGCCAATATTATTTTCCCTTTTCATTAATGATTGATTTAGCTGATTACATTTTTGGTTCAAAATTCCATTTCTACGCGGACGATGTTCAATTATACATATATTGGTGGTTCATTAGAAAATATAAATGAATTTTTTTCAAAAATTAATGAAGATCTGCGAAGTATTTATTCTTGGTCAACGTCAAATTGTCTTATGTTAAATACAAAGAAAACACAGGCCATGTTTATTTGTAGAAGCAATTACTCGGGTAAATAAAAATTAGCATTAGTTGATACAGTTTGTAATCTGGGTCTACGCATGAATAGCAGTTTCACTTGGAGCGATCACATCATTGAAACCTGTCGCAAGCTAAACTTAAGTTAGGCTTATGACTTCATAAAAAGATTTGTCCGGAGTACTAAAGACTATATCTGGTTAAAACGTTGGTCATCCCGCACTTTACATACTGTGATGTGATTTATCAACACTGATTCACTAAGTATTAGTTTGCTGCAAAAAGCCTTCAATAACTCAGTCAGATATACCTATAACCTACGCAAGTTTGATCATATTTCATTTTATTCAAATAATATTCTTGGTTGCAGTTTAAATGAATTTTTTATTTTTCATAAATTAGTTTTTTTGTATAAGTTGCTTAAGGTGAAACAGCCAGTTTATCTCTTTGACAAGGTTAGAATGGGTAGGTCTGCCCGAACTCAATGTTTATTGTTGCCGCCAAATATACAAAATAATGTTTTCAATTATTCACCATTGGTCAGAGGTTATGTTTTATGGAATCGGTTGCCGGTTGAAGTTAGATGTGTAAGCTCAATTAGTGTTTTTAAAAAACTTGTTTTTGATTATATAAAAATAAATAATTTGATTTGATTTGCTTAAAAAATATTTAATACACTAGCTTGTAGGAAATTTGAAATGTTTGATGGATGTATTGTATGGCAGTTAAATATAAATAAATAAATAAATAAAAATAAATAATTTTTCATTATGGTATCTATCATAATACCATTGGTACGATAGTGTTCCAAAATATTTTTTGAAGTTCGGCGATGTTTTATTTTAAAAATTCTGTCAACGAAATAATAGATTTTATAAAAGAAACTTTTTATTGTAGAATTTAGGAAATATTTCAGATAATATATTTCACTAAAATCTATCAACAAATGTTTTCCATCCTATGTAAAAAAAAAAATTGGTGAAACAATGTTTCTGATAAATAGCATCAACCAAAATTTCAATAGTAGTCTTCCGTAATATTTCTTTAATTTTGCTCTTATTTTATTTAACAAATCCGATCTGCATAATTTGGTTTTATATTAGGAACTACTGATATAATAGGCTTAACTCAGATAGAAAATTTCACTAAAATCCTTTGACAAACGTGCTCCATTTGCTGCTGGAACCTGGTGTGTGGTGATGAAAGTAAAAAACAAATTTTTCTTTGACAAATCTAATTTCTCCAATTTTTTTCTAAGGAGTTTGAACTACTTGCAATATTTGTTGAATTCTGGCCATGTTTTATTTAAGAAAATCCATCCCTGCCGCAAATGGAGCTGCTGGATTGTGCACAAATTCCATTGAAATTTATTATCTGACTTAACCAATACATTTGATGATCAATGAATTACTTGTAGCACCTCCAAATTATGAATCAAGTTAGCTGGTATAAAACTTTTATAGAAGAGATTTCTCCAAGTGCATTTTTTATGACCAGTCGTTACCACTAAACCAATTTTATGTAGGAATTTGTTTTATTCAAACTCATTCACATATTTCATGACAATAATTGGCCCATATTTTACAAGGCGATTTTTTTCAGACGTCATCCAGTTTCAGCCATTTTGACCTGATCATCATAGGTACCTATTGTGGTATCGTCATTTCTTTAAATTGTACCAAAATATCTTCCAATTCTTAAAAATTAGCTTAGTGAAAATGACGAACTTGTTCGGATATTTGACATTTTTGAATTGACGTATTTGTCGCTTTTGAAAATGAAAAAATAATAATTAAAAATTTCGCTTACATTTCCGCTGATCGGTACTCTCCTCTAGGAGAAAAACTTAAAAATCTCAAAACGATGATTTAAAAATATCTGTGATTTCATGGAGAGTTGTGGCCGCCTTCAAAAACTATTTAGCTCGAGCAACATACACAGCTTAACGCTTTAATTCTAAAATAGATAAAGAGCTTTATACCAATAAATAAAAGAGTTTTCTTACAATATTGAAATTTGGCTCAAGATCTAAAAGCAGTTTTAGGGTAATTTGCTGCATCGTGATTTTTTTAAACCCAAAACACCAACAATTACGAATGTATAAGGTCTAACTATTATATTTCGTATGTACTCCCCATCTGACTAGAAATACTCCCCTGAAAATTTGAAAAGTACTCCGTTTAAAGTTTTCAGAGCGACAGTACTGATTGTAGCACAATTAACATTCTATATATACAGAATGTTCTGTGCAGGTTGTATTAGCGAATTATACCAATATATCCAAAATCATCGCATGAGTGAAAATTAAAGTCTGCAGCCTCCGCTCCCTCAATTATGATTACGCTCATAAGCTCAAAACCCAGGAAAACAGAGTCACAATATTTGTAAATTTAAAAAGCGAATTAGTTTTGATTTAAATGGAAAATTTGAATTAATATTCGCACAAGTTTTATAACAAAACCTATTTGATAAAGCGGTTGGCTTAACAAAATTATGGCAAATTTGACATGCCGGAGGAGAGATCTTCTCTAAACATAAAGCACACATTCTGACCAAGTATTTTTTTATTTGCTCACAACCAAATTAAATTAGTTCAAATACGAAGTACATTGAACTGTAGATTATCAGGCTGCTTCAATACAGTAATTTTATTTTAAAAGCGAAAAGAAACAATTTAAATTTGAATAGTTAGATCTAAGTATTAATCATCATTGCCGAACAATCTATATTACTCATCTCATCATATGTATATATTTCTAACCATGCATGTTTCCAACAAGCTGATTTAATAAGAATTAAAAAAAAAAAAAAGTATTTTATATCTTACCGCTTTTATAACTAAGAGAGTTGTTTTCATGTTATTGGGATGAGTAATTCTTACAATTAGTAGAGGTAGAAGAATAAAACTTGTTTTTAATTATAATGACGCCGGAAAATTACATACCTTGAAAATGTTTATTCACAACTAACATCCTACTGTGACGTAAACTATTACGTGTCGGCGTATGACGTCCCATAATATTATTTCCTTTAATATTTTGTGGTACCGTGGTTGCCATATATACAGCCTGCGAAATAAATATATAAAAAAACGGTTTAATAATAATTTTTTTATTTTTAAAAAATAATTTGATGTCAGATCTTAAAAATGTATACAACTCATTCATTAAAATTTCAGATAATGTCACAGCGAAATATTTTTATGTCTAATCACCTTAGTTAGATTTATAACTTTGTGTCTACGTCTGAATATACCTTAATTTATTAATCATTCAAGGTTTAACAACAAAAATTTTAGAATGTACATACAAATTGTGTACATAAAGAATCAATTAAAAACTAGTTTTAGCCCTAGACATCTATTTATGCTGTCTTGTCTATCTAAACTAAACAATAAATATATTGAACAAGACTTGTTATATGAAAAATAGTTTCCCCTTTCTTTTTTGAATCAATCACGCGGTAAGAATAGTACCAATACTGTAATAGGAAGTAAAAATGTTTTGTATCCATAATAAAGCTGGAAAGTTTTAATAATCGTAATGTATTTTAAATTTTTATAGTTTTGAAAAGAAATCACTTGTGTATTTTATATTTACAATACAGGTTACAGCGTGGGAACAGTTCTAAATGAGATTTAGGAAAAACCCGTATAATCGCAACATCTAGGGTGATCAAATCTAAAACCAGAACATTTTGACTTAGAAAAACGAGGACAGTTATTAATTCTCGAAATATGTTATAGATTTGATTAACAAAAAAAATGGACGATCATCGATTGATTTGCATTTGGATGTGCTGCAAATATTTCATTGATCATCAAATATGTTGGTTAAGTCAGATACTAAATTTTAATGGAATTGATTTGGGTTCCATTTGGGGCATTGATGGAATTTAATAAATTAAACATGGCCAAAATTGAACAAAATTGAACAAATATCGCGGGACCCTAGTAATGATATTTTGGTCAACAAAAATGCAAACCATACATTAAAAAATTAGTTTTGATAATACGAAATTGGATTTTGACACACAAAAGCAATACAGGCTTTTACTATTGTACTTTCCCAGCAACAAATGGAACAAGCACGTTTGTCAATGAATTTTAGTGAAATTTTATTTCTGGGTTATTAAGCCGATTCTATAAGTAGTTCCTAATATAAAACCAAATATTTCATGCTCAAAAGAATTCCTAGGGTCATACCATTTCGGGTCGCATTTCTTAAATAAAATAAGAGCCAAATTCAAGAAATATTGGACTACCACTAATGAAAATATGGGTTATTGATCCGCCATATCATCGGAGACCGGATTTCTAAATTAAATATTGCAGAACGCCGCCATTGATGTTTTAGTATAAATCAAAAGTCATATTCCTAGCTAATTCAGCTGACGCAGTTAATGTTTGCCTGATCCAAGAGCCATGGGTTATTGGAGACCGGTTTATGGGACTCTGGGCCGCAAACTATAAAATGATGTTTGCCAAACTAATCTAAACTTGTTTGTTTGTGCTATTTAATTACAGTAACTCAGACGTGGTAGTGGCTGGCATTGAGATTGGTATTTTAAATCTCTGCAACAGGAGGAACACCGGCTGGGATACCTTCAGAAACATTATAGGTAATTCATTCCCAGAATCGGTCCCAAGTCCCCTATATCTACACAGCAGCTGGATGACTTAGTAGACAGTGAAGGATAGTGTGGGTAATTAACAGCTTTAAGCCATATAACTCGGCTGACCTGATGGTATTATTTCTGCAGCTGTTGAGCAACCTATTGACTTGGCTCTACCCTGTCTGGAAATTATCTTCAGAGGCAGCCTGGAACTTTGCCACATTTCCGCTAAATACGCTGAGGTAAACTTAATATTTATACCTAAGGCTCTAATCTGGAAAAGCTCTAATTGCCATCCCTAAGACCAACCTATAAGCCTATGCTCTTTTTCTATTAAAAATACTGGAAAAATAAATAGAAGCTCATATTTGAGGCTATATTGAGCCGGTTGGGTGGTCGAAATCTCAACATGTGTATTGCAAAGAAAGATCGGTAGAAACCGCTCTACACTCCCTGATATGTCCTACTGAGAAATCTTAGAATTTAACGAATACTCCTTGATAACCTTTATATAGACGGGACGAAGCAGAAAGGAGGCAGAATCGTGAAAGCTAAGCTTGGCGAGTTTTCCACTTGAAGATTTACGTGTGTCTATCGCAAGTATCCTATTACTTTAAGAGCGCGCATGCAAATCACGTTTGGCTTTCTTTCTAAATGAGCCAACAGTTCTGAGGTGGTTCTCCTCTCTACGAAATATAAACTTCCTCAGCGCCCATACTATTATAAACAGTATGGGTAACAAAAAGTTGCCGATGTAAATTCAGAGAACTTCCACCTTGTGCAATGGTGGTGCACTCAGGAGCACACCCTCTCAGGCACTGGAGGTCTTTATCATCTCATACCACTAGAAATTCTGGGCATTCAAATGGCAGCGAGCACAGCTATAAGGCTCAAATCCCGTTCTATGTAGACCTGTAATGTAATAATACAGGACACTCATCCATTCTGTATAATAGAGATATCCCTGGGACCACCAATTACATAATACCATTCCATCTTTTGTGGAAAGGTTTCATACTGATATTCCCTCCAGAGAAGGCTGTATGAGTGAATAAATGTTGAACCCTGAAGTTATGAACTTTTTCACGGATGGTTCAAAAATGGATGGTAGGATTTGTATTGTTTTCTGTGAGAAATTGAATATGAACCTCTTTTTTCGTCTGATGGATTTTAGTGAAATTTTATATGCCAAATATTTTGTAGATCCTGCAGTTGCTCCTAATATAAAACTTATTATTTCATAGCCTGAAGAATTTTTCGTCCATAAGATTGGGCTGGGATCAAAATTGTAAAACTAAAACATGGCCCAACGTTAACAAATATTTTGGAATACAATAAATCAAAAATTAGATTTGCGAATTCTGGTTTTCTAAACACAGCCAAACCCGATAATTTTCTCCGCCTTCAGCAAAAAATGGAACACAAACATTTGACGATGTATTTTAGTGGCATTTTATATCTAAGATGTTAAGCCGATTCTATAAATGAAGAAGAAGAATTTTTATTCTGAAGAATTTTTTTGGGTTTATCAGGACAATAGCTTTAAAAATCAGGACAATATAAGGCATTTTCCCGGACGCCCGCAAAAGTTTAAAAAACCAGAACATGTCCGGAGAATTCAGGTCGTCTGGTCACCTTAGCGTAGCAACGATTAACGCAGTTTCATTTAGAAATACAGGGAAAATCCATATGGGCCGACTAGATGGCAGGCGGAAAGATAAGTTATCAAGCAACAAAATTGATGGTAAAGGCGCACTTTCTACTATATAAACTTCAGTAAATCCTTTCGTAAGGGCAATGATGTTTGTTTGTCTTAAAATCCGTTGTATATTGTAGTTTATCACTTCTATAAATTTATAGTTCTTTGCCTTAGTGCTAAGGACATTTTTTCAATAGCATTAAAATATGTTTTTCGGGTTTTTTGACTACGTCGTTTTGATTATCGGTAGACTTATTCGTGTCGTAGAATTCACCTGGTGATAAACGAATTCGGCTACATACATAATGATTGGCAAGTTGGCTAACGGTAGATTTGGCGATTTTAGGGTTCTATGCCAAAGTTCTGTTAAACCAATTGACAGGAGATCGCTCCAATGATTTTGTAGATTTCCCTCAAAAAAGTACAAATTTCCTTCCTTGGTCGGTAATGATGTATACCGGGCATCCGAAACGTGCAACCTAATAGCTTATCAGACCTCCTGCGACTCATGCAGCTGTTGTAGCAGACATCGTGATCGAGCGAAAGTTGGCTGACCTGCTGTGTCGATGTGGTGCACACTTTCCGAATTTTAAATAATTACTGGTGTATTCACTTTCGTAATGTCTGCGAATTCGATTAATAAGCCGGCAAATGGTGATTGTAGATCGAATGTTTTGATGCGTCTTGACGTCCGCAATAAAAAATTCCCATTCGAAATTGCGTGTTAAATTCAGATCGGTTGCGAAACCAAAAGAAAATTAGGAATGTTTATAGTGAGAGCTCATTTTCCTGAGTATACTATCCTCTCGGACAAACAATGTGGATTCTTACCTTATCCCAACGAAGCTTTCAAGCGCTGAAGGAAAATTCTCACCATTGGCGAAATATTCTGCGCGCTCAACTCTTTTGCTCCCTACATATCTTTAGGAAGTGATTGAAAATATATTGTATTTTTAAAACCAATGTATCCAAATTCTATTGCCTTATCTAATTAGATTGTACAGAGCCAGCTAAAGCCCGGAATACCTTCCAAGATGCATGATGCAAGTGATTTTCATTAGAAAAATAGAAACAAGTTCCCTCGAGGACGTTGGCCCTACCAACAAATTAGCCTCACTTCGTTTAAACATAAAACCATAGGGAAAATATTGGGCCTAGTGTAACAGATCCAATGACCTGGCAAAATCCACAGAAATAGATCTAAACCAAGAGATACTATTGTGCAGATTTGTGTAACTAAGTAAGGTTATAGGAATAGGAGGATCGCAGTCCGGTTTTGCAAAACTACCATCACGGTTGCGGCTACTAGAGAACGTCTTCACAGTTTAGTGATCTCACATATATACTGTGGCTGCTCATGAACGATCAAGTTCCCCAAATTCGATTTTATCTACACTGACGAACCGGCCTTGACGGTTTGAGTAAAATTCGAAAGTACAATAGCGAAGCGCATAGATACTCTTAAATTAGTAAACGACTGGTATACTACCCAAAAAAAATGCAAATTAATAAAGAGCATTAGTTACTTAAATTGATTTTTATTTTGTATTTAAACGGTATCTATGTCTCTGCATGCTCGAGTTCGTGATTTTGCTCATATAGCTTAACGTCGTGAAAGATTTCTGACTATTTTGATTTTAAGTTTCGAATTTGTACGTCAAGTGGGCCGGGAACCTGCCATCCGAATTGACCAAAAACCACCTGGTTATATAAGTATTTACAAAGTTTTTTTTATATATGCTGGTTTGAATATTGAGTTGAATACTGAATTTGGGATTGGCTTCAAAGTTACGTTAGGGGTGAACTTGCGGGTTGATTTGGAATTGAGTTGGGGTTGCGTTAGGATATAATGAGCTGTTGATCATTTTTTTGTATATGCTGGTTTGACAATTGAGTTGGACGCTGAGTTTGCGGTTGAATTCGGTTCCATTTGCGGGTTGAATTGAGGCTGAGTTGAAGTTGAATGGGAGCTGGATTAGGGCTTAGTGAGCAATTCAGCAATCTATGTATTTCAAAGTGAGAGTTTATATGCATGTATATATTTATGATATTCAAACAAATCCACACGCGATGGCTATGGTGATGGTAATGGTAATGGAAATAGTATGACGGTAATGGTAATAGTAATAATAATGGTGTTGGTAATGGTAATAGTGATGGCGAGGTGATGATGATGGAGATGATGATGACGAATGTGATGGTGATGGTGATGGTGATGGTAATGGTGATGGTGAAGGTGATGCTGATGTTGATAATGACGGTGATGGTGATGGTGATGCTGATGTTGATAATGACGGTGATGGTGATGGTGATAGTCACGATGATGATGATGGTGATAGTGATAGTGATAGTGATAGTGATAGTGATAGTGATAGTGATAGTGATAGTGATAGTGATAGTGATAGTGATAGTGATAGTGATAGTGATAGTGATAGTGATAGTGATAGTGATAGTGATAGTGATAGTGATAGTGATAGTGATAGTGATAGTGATAGTGATAGTGATAGTGATAGTGATAGTGATAGTGATAGTGATAGTGATAGTGATAGTGATAGTGATAGTGATAGTGATAGTGATAGTGATAGTGATAGTGATAGTGATAGTGATAGTGATAGTGATAGTGATAGTGATAGTGATGGTGATGGTGATGGTGATGGTGATGGTGATGGTGATGGTGATGGTGATGGTGATGGTGATGGTGATGGTGATGGTGATGGTGATGGTGATGGTGATGGTGATGGTGATGGTGATGGTGATGGTGATGGTGATGGTGATGGTGATGGTGATAGTGATAGTGATAGTGATAGTGATAGTGATAGTGATAGTGATAGTGATAGTGATAGTGATAGTGATAGTGATAGTGATAGTGATAGTGATGGTGAGGGTGAGGGTGATGGTGATGGTGATGGTGATGGTGATGGTGATGGTGATGGTGATGGTGATGGTGATGGTGATGGTGATGGTGATGGTGATGGTGATGGTGATGGTGATGGTGATGGTGATGGTGATGGTGATGGTGATGGTGATGGTGATGGTGATGGTGATGGTGATGGTGATGGTGATGGTGATGGT
The DNA here is from genome assembly GCA_958295665.1 of Tipula vernalis. Taxonomy (NCBI): domain Eukaryota; kingdom Metazoa; phylum Arthropoda; class Insecta; order Diptera; family Tipulidae; genus Tipula; species Tipula vernalis. The sequence goes on along the minus strand of OY282558.1, from coordinate 322,895,217 downwards.
GATGGTGATGGTGATGGTGATGGTGATGGTGATGGTGATGGTGATGGTGATGGTGATGGTGATGGTGATGGTGATGGTGATGGTGATGGTGATGGTGATGGTGATGGTGATGGTGATGGTGATGGTGATGGTGATGGTGATGGTGATGGTGATGGTGATGGTGATGGTGATGGTGATGGTGATGGTGATGGTGATGGTGATGGTGATGGTGATGGTGATGGTGATGGTGATGGTGATGGTGATGGTGATGGTGATGGTGATGGTGATGGTGATGGTGATGGTGATGGTGATGGTGATGGTGATGGTGATGGTGATGGTGATGGTGATGGTGATGGTGATGGTGATGGTGATGGTGATGGTGATGGTGATGGTGATGGTGATGGTGATGGTGATGGTGATGGTGATGGTGATGGTGATGGTGATGGTGATGGTGATGGTGATGGTGATGGTGATGGTGATGGTGATGGTGATGGTGATGGTGATGGTGATGGTGATGGTGATGGTGATGGTGATGGTGATGGTGATGGTGATGGTGATGGTGATGGTGATGGTGATGGTGATGGTGATGGTGATGGTGATGGTGATGGTGATGGTGATGGTGATGGTGATGGTGATGGTGATGGTGATGGTGATGGTGATGGTGATGGTGATGGTGATGGTGATGGTGATGGTGATGGTGATGGTGATGGTGATGGTGATGGTGATGGTGATGGTGATGGTGATGGTGATGGTGATGGTGATGGTGATGGTGATGGTGATGGTGATGGTGATGGTGATGGTGATGGTGATGGTGATGGTGATGGTGATGGTGATGGTGATGGTGATGGTGATGGTGATGGTGATGGTGATGGTGATGGTGATGGTGATGGTGATGGTGATGGTGATGGTGATGGTGATGGTGATGGTGATGGTGATGGTGATGGTGATGGTGATGGTGATGGTGATGGTGATGGTGATGGTGATGGTGATGGTGATGGTGATGGTGATGGTGATGGTGATGGTGATGGTGATGGTGATGGTGATGGTGATGGTGATGGTGATGGTGATGGTGATGGTGATGGTGATGGTGATGGTGATGGTGATGGTGATGGTGATGGTGATGGTGATGGTGATGGTGATGGTGATGGTGATGGTGATGGTGATGGTGATGGTGATGGTGATAGTGATAGTGATAGTGATGGTGATGGTGATGGTGATGGTGATGGTGATGGTGATGGTGATGGTGATGGTGATGGTGATGGTGATGGTGATGGTGATGGTGATGGTGATGGTGATGGTGATGGTGATGGTGATGGTGATGGTGATGGTGATGGTGATGGTGATGGTGATGGTGATGGTGATGGTGATGGTGATGGTGATGGTGATGGTGATGGTGATGGTGATGGTGATGGTGATGGTGATGGTGATGGTGATGGTGATGGTGATGGTGATGGTGATGGTGATGGTGATGGTGATGGTGATGGTGATGGTGATGGTGATGGTGATGGTGATGGTGATGGTGATGGTGATGGTGATGGTGATGGTGATGGTGATGGTGATGGTGATGGTGATGGTGATGGTGATGGTGATGGTGATGGTGATGGTGATGGTGATGGTGATGGTGATGGTGATGGTGATGGTGATGGTGATGGTGATGGTGATGGTGATGGTGATGGTGATGGTGATGGTGATGGTGATGGTGATGGTGATGGTGATGGTGATGGTGATGGTGATGGTGATGGTGATGGTGATGGTGATGGTGATGGTGATGGTGATGGTGATGGTGATGGTGATGGTGATGGTGATGGTGATGGTGATGGTGATGGTGATGGTGATGGTGATGGTGATGGTGATGGTGATGGTGATGGTGATGGTGATGGTGATGGTGATGGTGATGGTGATGGTGATGGTGATGGTGATGGTGATGGTGATGGTGATGGTGATGGTGATGGTGATGGTGATGGTGATGGTGATGGTGATGGTGATGGTGATGGTGATGGTGATGGTGATGGTGATGGTGATGGTGATGGTGATGGTGATGGGGATGGTAATGGGGATGGTGATGGTGATGGTGATGGTGATGGTGATGGTGATGGTGATGGTGATGGTGATGGTGATGGTGATGGTGATGGTGATGGTGATGGTGATGGTGATGGTAATGTCGATGTTATGATGGTATTGGCATGATGGTAATAGCATGATGGTATGATGAAATGATGGTATGATGGAATTATGAAATTATGGAACGATGGAATGATGGAATTATGGAATTATGGAATGATGGTATTATGATATGATGCTATGATGTAATGATGATATGATGGAATGATGAAGAACAATTCTGCGAAAACTATTTTTAAGAGAACATGGCAGAAAATGGAAGATTCATAGAGAAGTTGCCGTTCAAATAAAACAAAAATAACTTAGGGGTCATTACCATTCGCAATTCAACGGTCACATGTCATGGAACGATGATCCCATGAATATTGAACATTGGGGCATTATGAAGGAAGTACCGCTGACTGATAGAAGAAGTTTTGGAGTGTACCTCCCTCACCATAGAGTGTTGAAACAATCCAGAACCATCACTAAACTTTGGGTTGTCTTCGATACCTCATCAAAAACAACTTCTCACGTTTCATTAAATCATTGTCTCGCACGTAGACGCACTATGTTCTCATACCACCTATGGGTTTCTTTATATAGATTGAAAACCAATAACCATTTGTTGAATCTTTTAACTCTTGAATCTGTTTCCTTTATAACCCGTATAAAAACACGTATAAACACCAAACTATTGTATGTAAAATATGAAATTTTGTTTCGTTATGATTGGCTAAATTTCAGATATTTTCAAATCATTAGAAATATTTGTGTGTGAGCTCACTAACCCAGAGACCCGATCACTTTGAAATCTATAGAAATATAAATTATTTTTGCCAAAAAAAAAATACATTGACAGAAATTCTGTTGCGTTTCCGAGAACGAGCCGTTGTATTCTCAGCGGATGTCGAGAAGATGTACCAACAAATACCGACCAATTTTCAAGGGATAGTTTGGAAAACTATCCCCTTCTGAACCAATTCGCCACTTAAAGCTACTTACTTTAAAGGACATCATCTGCTCTATTTCTCAATTATTGTCTGGACAACGGAAGAAAGTTAAAATAAGAAATTTAAGCAGCTCTACAAGTCAAAAGATTCTTGCTACGTAAACGGATATTCAACTTATACGCGTTAAATTATCGAATGAAATACAGTGATGCTAACCAAATCAACGACAAATCAGATATTCTAAGGGTTTTAGCTCTACCCTGGAATCCAAATCGAGATGCATTCCTTTTTCAAGTGGACATCGAAGACACAAAAAGCACATCACAAAAAGAAAGGTGTTGTACCAACAAGGTAGGTTGGTTGACATCTGTCATAATACAAGTCAAAATCTTCATACATCAGCTTTGGGCAGTAGATATATGATCAGAACGAACCCCGTCCATATTGAGCAGCATGGGTTTTGCGACGCAAATGAACGTGGATACGCAGGTGGTATCTACTTCCGTTTAAATTCAAGTGATAGAAAAGTAACTTACAAGCAAAATCAAAGTAGCGCCAATCAAGCAGCTATTCCTCGAATAGAATTACGCTGCGCCGTGCTACTTACCAAGCTAATAAAATTCGTTGAACCAAATTCTACATTCCAGTTTAATGAAATTATTGCCCGAATCGACTCAATAATAGTATTTCTTTGGCTTTTCTCATATTCGCAATGCTGGAGGACATTCATTGGAGATCAAACAGAGAAGAGTCTAATAAGTGTTCTCAGTTTTTGTCTAGAAATTTTATTACTTAACACTTCAATCCTCCAAGAGCCCCAAACTTCGTTGGACTGTGGGGAAGTGCAATTAAATCGATAAAGTTTCACCTCAAGAGGATAAAAGGCGCTAGAAAACTCATCATGAATGAAATGACAACTTTGTTGGCAGAAGTTGAATCGATACTAAACTGCATATTCTTGTGTGTATTATCGTCAGACAATTGTGTCGTGACAAACTTGTTAACGCCATCGTATTTTTTATTCGGACATTCCAAAGGAAAAATTCCCGAAGCAAGTTTCCAGTCCCGAAACTGAGCCTTGGGAAAACCCACAATTCAGCTGACCTGGACCACTAAATTTTTCACAAATCGAAACTTCAGAATATCTACCAAAATACCAACAATAGTTTTTCACATTGAAATGGTCTACTCCATCAAAATCCTCGGATTATTTGTTCGCAGAACCACAAGTAGCTATAATTTGTGGGATAATCAAGAATAAAACGGCTGAACTCTTCATGGTTGGAGTTAGAATTTTTTTTATTCAATTTGGGCAATAAGTCAGTACATCAATAAAAAAAACTAGTAGCCAATGCAGGTATGTAATTTAGATATGTCCTACACATAAGCTTGCGGTTATTTACATCAAATTTGTTCTTGTAATTTAATGTTTTATCTTTAACAGTCTTGTTAAAGTTTTTGTACAAAGCTTTAATATATTTTTCTAACCTAATGTTTGAAAGTTAGGTATCGTATGAGTACATCAGAAATATAAAACTAAATATTTATTGAACGATATCTTGGATAACAGAGAGAAAGCAAGTCCATTAGTTTATTGGAATTATTGCAAAATATAGAAAGGACGCCAAATTCGAGGAAGAGTGAACGGTTAATAAATAAAAATGGAGTGGCATAAATAAAACCTTTTCCAGAGAGACTAGACCAGAATTATATTTCATTTAATGCAAACCACCACATGAAACAACGTTTTACGGGGTATGCCCGTAATTTCATTGAACCGATTTTTTTTCAATTATACATACATACATACATATAAATTATACTTTATGTTCAAAATCTCTTCTAATTTTTCTGCACATCTACCGTAAATAAACGATCATATTTAGCACAATTTTTGTACAAATATACAAAGCTGTTCATAATTTGTAAAATAATATTTTTTTTGCAATTTTCGCTACTTCAAACACCAAAGCAACAATTTTTAAAAGAATGATTTCACCTTCATTTTATAATAAACAGTTCTGTGAATCATTAAAATACAGAAATGTTAATGAAAAACAATTTGCAATTACTTGTTGTTTTGGTACTTTGGTGAATTCATCAACCGAATGAAATTTTTTTTGTTTTGTTGATAAGTTTAGGATGATTATCATACTTCACAGGAAATGAAACATTCAATTGCGTTTTATTACACTTGGTTCAATGAACAATAAAATTATTAGAAGTACCTACCAAAAGGCACAGTATAACGGCGTTTTTATTACCGAATTTCTAAATTTCTAACCCAATTTCGTGTCCGCCTGGAATAATTTATAAAATACTCTATAAAATCGCTGTTCAAAGAAAACAACAAATTTAAAATTTTATTCGAAAGAATTTCAGGGTCCGGAACTCGAAATTTAAGATCTTGTGCAAACCGTGTGCAAAACGGACCTGGTAAATATTCTATAGAAAGGGCCATAATTCTCAGTCCGGCTTAACTTTTTATAAAATGCACTGTACAGCACACACAATATTTTTACCGCTGAGGAGACTCGCAGTTTGAAATAAAACAATTTTTGGATTAATAGTTTTACTTTTGTTCGAATTATGTTTACTTTATTAATTTGTACAACTCACCTTTTTTCATGGAGAGTTTATTATATCTGGCTCTGACTGTCTCGTTCTAATATTGAAACTGCAATAAAGATGTACGAATAATAAGCGAAAATTATTATATATTAGCTGCCGTGGTTTCCGTAAGTTGTTTATAAAATTTTTAATTAAAGGTTATAGCTCCTTATTGAAACCACAAATCAAATAAAGGTTAGGTTAGGTTAGAGTGGCTGCTATCGCACACTTAGGCCAATAGTGGCCCATTGTGATACCACAGGATCTTATCTCCCCTTCACCCCTGAAACCATCCAGTGCTACTTATGTAGCGTAAAATATCTCGTACTCCACAATCAAATAAAATAAAAATTAAAATTTATAATGAGACGTTTGCGATCACTCTGTGTGATCATCATCAGATATACCTTGCAACTAATATTATTTTATTAAAAGTTCAAATTGTACTTAATAGTATTTTGTATATAAGCAAGTATATACAGTGCTGGGAAACAAAAAATTGGGCAAACATATTTTATTACAAATTGGAGTCTTTTTTTGCTAAAATTACAAAACTTTTGAAAGCAATTGGCTTATCGTTTCATTTTAAATGCATGTATGACCTAATTTTTTGAAAAAAAAAAAAATGTACCTGCAATTTAGGGAGAACACCCGAAAAATGCCAAAATATTCAAAATACGTTGATTGGAGTTAAAGTAATGGAATAAATTAAAGACTTATTTTTTAATTTTCTTGTTTTTTACTGATTTATAGAAATTCTATCTTTAATATTAATATTTTATTACAGCGATACACCTCTGTCTGATTCATTGAATTTGATAAATTTTTAGAGATTTTAGAATTTTTAATATTACAATGTCGTCGGAACCGTTTTAAAACTTCATCGGACATAAGAGGCGATCTTGAGCGAGCAACGGGAAAACAAATTTCAGCCAGCTTAATGAGAAAAAGACTTGTTAAAGCTGGTTTGAAGGCACTTAAACCAGTCCAGAAGCCTGAGTTCACATTACGAGTGGAAAAAAAAACGTTTGGTATGGGCCCAGGAGCATGTTTCTTGAACTCAAGAGATGTGGAATGATGTGATTTTCTCCGATGAATCAAAATTCAAGCTGCATGTTGGACATGGAAGAATACTCGTAAGGAGAGAATCTCGCGAGCGGCTTAGCAACGAATGTCTTTTAAGACTTCCACCGAAAAATGAAGGAGTTATGGTCTAGGGATGCTTTTCTGGAAATGAAACCGGTCGTTTGTACTTCCTTACTTCCAAAATTACAGCAGCTGTTTATCTGCAGGTCCTACATAACGAATTTGAGCCTTCTGTGTTGTTTTTGTACAAAGCTTTATTTTAAATTTTTTATAGAGTATTTAATCTTACATACTTGTAAACATTTATGTATTCTGGCTATATTTGTATTGAATTTGTAGGATTTCATCAGTAACTTTCAATATTTTAATAAATAATAAATAAAATTATTTTAAGGGAGTTTTTATTTTGGTAAATTATTTACTTTAAAGTTCGATTTTACTTTTACTCTAAATGAAACATTTTTAAATTAAAAGCGTTCAGTTAAATATGTACGGTAATCAATTTAAATATAAAAAGGTTCGTTTTTAATTTTTCGCTAAAAGAAATATTTTTAAATTAAAAATGTTCCAGTTAAAATTTGTAGGTAAAATGTTCACGTTAGAGTTAATAACGTACGATTTTAATGTTATTTTAAAGGAAACGTTTTAAAATTAAAAGTGATGTTGTTAAATTTTTTGGTAAAGTACTCACTTTAAAATTAGCAATTCTTTAATTTTCTTAAAACAAATGTTTTTCATTTTATTTATTTATTTATTTAATTATACACAAATAAGGCATAGCGTTTTTACAATATCCAGGGATATAGTACTATGTGTATTCCAGCAATTACACAGAAAAATAATTAGAACAATAATTAAAATTAAATAATATAATTAAAAATACAGAAGAAAAGATTAAGAACAAAAGATAAAACATTAGAAGACGTGATAATGGAAAAAAGAAAAAAAAAACGAATTAATGGAAACGAATTATGTGCCAATCAGCCCCTCGAGGTACCGTCCCTTGAAACCACGCAAATTAGATGCTGCCTTTATAGACGGATTCAGACTATTCCAGAGCTTCACTCCATGGATAAAGAAAGCACGTTGTCTTGGCTTAGTTTTGCATGATTTAGGCAAATTTAAATTTAATGTCCTCTGCGATTTCGAGAATTTCAGTTTATCATAAAGGTAGTTCGGAACTTAATTTTTATTCAAACCAAACATCACAGTCAACACCGACAGTTCCAAAAACTGGTTCAAGCTTACACCAAATATCTATCTGTTCAGAAAGGTGCGAAATTGGATCGCCCATTCGCTTCAAAAATATGTATCTAGCACAAGAATTAAAAGCAACATTTAACTTTCGTAGGGACTTCTTAATATATCGAAGAACAATATGAAAGTAAAGGTCCCACAAGAGTACGAATGATATGACATTTCACATCACTTAAAATAAATTTCGCCGTGCACCACAATTTACCTAAGATACCATAAATTTTACCACATAGGTTATTAACATGGGTACTCCAATTTAATTTAGTGTCTATGATCAACCCCAGACTCTTGTTAACGTCACAAAACTCAATTCTGTGATTGTCAATTAAAAGACTGTGTTGGAGCACAAGCTTTTTTGTGCTGTTGTTCCCTTTTTTTTTTTGAATGGTTGATGTTTTTTATTTGACGTTCAAAATGTATCTGATTTATTAATTATTTCTCGTTGTTAACACATATTTGAGACTAATACATGTATAGCCAGAAATAATGAAGTTGGCAATGATTTTCTTGTTATACAACATAAGGTAAATGGTATAATATAATTCTTACATGAAATCGACTATACTTAATTTGTACTGTCAAATATATATCAACAAACAGTACGTGATTAAAGAAAATATTGGTAACAAACAGTACGTGATTAAAGAAAATATTGGTAATTAATTAATAAATTTAGGTAATAATAATTTTACAATGTTTAGTTTCGTTACAGAACTACAATAATAGATATTTGAATGGCAAAAATAATAAATATACTGGGTGGTTAATATATGGGTAATAATAAAGATGTTAAATTAAATTGTAATAAATAAATGTGTAATAATAAAGATGTTAAATTAAATTGTATGTGTTTTCTGTTTTGTTCATGAGACCTCTGGAGCTGGTGGTCGATGCATGAACAGACTGTTTATCGGTAAATTTATACGTTTTTTGTTAGTTATTAGTATGGCTTGTGATTTCGCAAGATTGATTTGAAGTTTGTGCACATTGGACCATTCCAAAATATTACACAAAGCTTGATTTAGATTATTAATGACAGCGTCAACCGAATCAATATCCCCGAAAGAATAGATTTGCAAATCATCCGCAAAAAGGTGATAGCAAATGTTTCCCGTTTGTTTAATTGATTGACAAATTTGATTTATGTACAATGAAACAGAATAGGTCCTAAAATAGATCCTTGAGGAACCCCAGATGTGACAAAAATGTTGTCGCTAAAGTTGCCATGATATTTTACAGATTGTTGTCGCAGATGCAAGTAAGAACCTATAAGTTGACAACCACTCTTGGAAAAGTTATATTCATAACATAGTTTCGATAACAACATAGCGTGGTCTACTTTATCAAATGCCTTAGAAAAGTCTAAGAGAACCAAAACTGCAACTTTACCATCTTCAATATTAATAGTAATATCATCAGTAACTTTCAACAAGGCAGTTGTAGTACTGTGCTTGGCACGAAATCCAGATTGTAGCTCATCCAATAGATTATGTTTAGCAATAAAGCCACTGATCTGAGCATGAATAATTCTTTCAAAAACCTTAGATAATGTTAAAATTTTAGATTGTTTTTATTTAAAATCATTTTAAAAATATCTAAATTCGGTTGTGTTTTACATTTAAAATTATTTAAATTTAACGTATGTGAAATTTGTCCTAAGTTGCTTTAAGTTGTCCTGAGTGTGTCCTAAGTTATTTTAATGTGTTGGTGTAAAAGTTCTGTTATTACGAATTTACTTAAATCTTATTGAAATAGTAAAAATTATGCTGAAGATAATTTACTCTTACAAAACAAATTTAGATTTTTTCTGTGACGCAATATACTCTGATGCTGAATAATATAAAATCCAGAGTTTAAATTTATCGCTCTTTAAGAGCTCTTTATAAAAATTTTCGCTCTTGCTCACAATAAAATATTTTTTCAGTTTGCTTTTACGCTCTTACCCTCTAATGATAAACACAAAAAAAAATTATTTCGCTCTTTCTAAGCGATTTAAATTTTTATTTTTAATTTTGCTTTTAAAGCAGAGAGCGTAAAAGCTAATAATATTGCTCCCAACCCATTCTACATAGCCATTGTAGAAAATACATTAGGGAGCAAAATTTTTTGTAACACAGGAATTGCTCTTTAAATATCAATAAATAAAGAAAGTTTGATAAACGATATTTAGATAAATTTCTGGAATATGGCCAATTGTGATGGAACTTGGCTGTTCCTTAACCGATTTTAGAGAAATTTGACATGCTCGTTGGAAATGGGATCCTACAATGATTTGTAGATGAAGTTCTGAAATATGGCCAACTAGGATGGAACTTGGCTATTCCTTAACCGATTTTAGAGAAATTTGACATGTGCGTTGGAAATGGGATTCTAAAATGATTTATGGATAAAGTTCTGGAATATGGCCAACTAGTATGGAACTTGGCTATTATTAAACCGATTTGAGTGAAATTTGGCATGTGCGTTGGAAATGGGATTCGAAAAATGATTTTTACATGAAGTTCTGGAATATGGCCAATGGGGATGGAACTTGGCTATTCCTTAACCGATTTAAGTAAAATTTAAAATGCGCAATAGAAATGGGATTCTAAAATGATTTTCGGATGAAGTTCTGGAATATGGCCAATTATGGTGGAACTTTGCTATTCCTTAACCGATTTGAGTGAAATTTTACATGTGCGTTGGAAATGGGATTCTAAAATGATTTTTAGATGAAGTTCTGGAATATGGCCAATGGGGATAGAACTTGGCTATTCCTTAACCGATTTTAGTGAAATTTAAAATGCGCAATGGAAATGGGATTCTAAAATGATTTTCGGATGAAGTTCTGGAATGTGGCCAATTATGGTGGAACTTGGATATTTCTTAACCGATTTGAGTGAAATTTGACATGTGCTTTGGAAATGGGATTCTAAAATGATTTTTAGATCAAGTTCTGGAATATGGCCAATTTTGGTGGAACTTGGATATTCCTTAACCGATTTGAGTGAAATTTGACATGTGCGTTGGAAATGGGATTCTAAAATGATTTATAGAAGAAGTTCTGGAATATGGCCAATGGGGATGGAACTTGGCTATTCCTTAACCGATTTAAGTAAAATTTAAAATGCGCAATAGAAATGGGATTCTAAAATGATTTTCGGATGAATTTCTGGAATATGGCCAATTATGGTGAAACTTGGATGAAGTTCTGGAATATGGCCAATAATGGTGGAACTTGGCTATTCTTAAACCGATTTGAGTGAAATTTGGCATGTGCGTTGGAAATGGGATTGTAAAATGATTTTTAGATGAAGTTGAAAAAGTTCTGGAATATGGCCAATGGGGATAGAACTTGGCTATTCCTTAACCGATTTTAGTGAAATTTAAAATGCGCAATGGAAATGGGATTCTAAAATGATTTTCGGATGAATTTCTGGAATATGGCCAATTATGGTGAAACTTGGCTATTCCTTAACTGATTTGAGTGAAATTTGACATGTGCGTTGGAAATGGGATTCTAAAATGATTTTTAGATGAAGTTCTAGAATATGGCCAATTATTGTGAAACTTGGCTATTTCTTAACCGATTTGAGTGAAATTTGACAAGTGCGTTGGAAATCGGATTCTAAAATGATTTATGGATAAAGTTCTGGAATATGGCCAACTAGTATGGAACTTGGCTATTATTAAACCGATTTGAGTGAAATTTGGCATGTGCGTTGGAAATGGGATTCGAAAAATGATTTTTAGGTGAAGTTCTGGAATATGGCCAATGGGGATGGAACTTTACTATTCCTAAACCGATTTTAGTGAAATTTAAAATGCGCAATGGAAATGGGATTCTAAAATTATTTATGGATGAAGTTCTGGAATATGGCCAATTATGGTGGAACTTGGCTATTCCTTAACCGATTTGAGTGAAATTTGACATGTGCGTTGGAAATGGGATTGTAAAATGATTTTTGGGTAAAGTTCTGGAATATGGCCAATTCTAATGGAATTGGCTCTTTCTTAACAGGTTTTAGTGAAAATTTGTCATTTGTGATGAAAACGGGATTCTACAATGATTTTTAGATAAAGTTCTGTAATAAGGCATATACGGCCAATTAGGTTGGAACTTCGCTATTTCTTAGCCGATTCTGATGCAATTTGACATGTGCGTTGGAAATGGGATTCTAAAATGATTTTTCTAATTCCGGGGTCCTACACTAACATTAGCGTGCTGTCACCCATTTTTCTTATTTTCTTTTGATCGCGACTAAATTTTCCGGCAGATGTATAAACATGTCAATATAAGTAATCTGTAATAATTATTATTTTATGTAACTCATATTGATATATTTAAATATATCCAGTTTCCGTAATCCATGCAGCTGTCGAGGTTTATCTGCTGTTGGCCATATTCCATAACTTTATCTAAAACCTATTTTAGAATCCCACTTCTAACGCATATATTGAATTGCATCACAATCGGTTTAGGAATAGCTAAGTTCCATCTAAATGATTCATATTTCAGAAACTCATCTAAAAATCATTTTAGAATTCTATTTTGATTGCACATGTTAAATTTCATCAGAATCGGTTAAGGAATAGCCAAGATTAATCCTAGTTGGCCTTATTTCAGAACTTCATCTAAAAATCATTTTAGAATCTTATTTCCAACGCACATGCTACATTGTATCACAATCGGTTAAGGAAGTTGGCCATATTCCAGAACTCTAAAAATCATTGTAGAATCCCGTTTCAATCGCGCATGTCAAATTTCTCTAAAATCCAGAACTTCATTCATCCCATTTCAAACGCATTTGTCGAATAGCATCCCAATCGGTTAAGAAATAGCCAAGTTCCATCCTAGTTGGCCATATTCATCTAAAGATCATTGTAGAATCCCATTTCCATCGCGCGTGTCAAATTTCACACTCAAATCGGTTAAATAATAGCCAAGTTCCATCCTAGTTGGCCATATTTCAGAACTTTATCCATAAATCATTTTAGAATCCCATTTCCAATGCACATGTCAAATTTCACTCAAACCGGTTAAGAAATAGCCAAGTTCCACCATAATTGGCCATATTCCAGAACTTCATCCGAAAATCATTTTAGAATCCCATATCCATTGCGCATTTTAAATTTCACTAAAATCGGTTAAGGAATAGCCAAGTTCCATCCCAATTGTCCATATTCCAGAACTTCATCTAAAAATCATTTTAGAATCCCATTTCCAACGCACATGTCAAATTTCACTAAAATCGGTTAAAGAATAGCCAAGTTCCATCCTAGTTGGCCATATTCCAGAACTTTATCCATAAATCATTTTAGAATCCCATTTCCAACGCACATGTCAAATTTCTCTAAAATCGGTTAAGAAATAGCAAAGTTCCACCGTAATCGGCCATATTCCAGAATTTCATCCGAAAATCATTTTAGAATCCCATTTCCATTGCGCATTTTAAATTTCACTAAAATCGGTTAAAGAATAGCCAAGTTCCATCTCCATTGGCCATATTCCAGAACTTTATCTAAAAATCATTTTAGAATCCCATTTCCAAAGCACATGTCAAATTTCACTCAAATCGGTTAAAGAATAGCCAAGTTCCATCCTAGTTGGCCATATTCCAGAACTTTATCCATAAATCATTTTAGAATCCCATTTCCAACGCACATGTCAAATTTCACTAAAATCGGTTAAGAAATATCCAAGTTCCACCATAGTTAGCCGGCCATATTCCAGAACTTGATCCAAAAATCAATTAAGAATCAGATTTCCATCGCGCGAGTCAAATTTCACTAAAATCGGTTAAGGAATAGCCAAGTTCCGTCCTAGTTGGCCATATTCCAGAACTTAACCTAAAAATCATTTTAGAATCCCATTTCCATCGCGCGTGCCAAATTTCAATGAAATCAGTTAAGAAGTAGCCAAGTTCCATTCAAATTGCTCACATTCCAGAACTTTATCTCGTTTTAGAATCTCACAATTGGTTGAGGAATAGCCAAGTTCCATCCTAATTAGTCATATTCCAGAACTTCATCTAAAAATCATTTTAGAATCCCATTTCGAACGTACATGTCGAATTGCATCACAATCGGTTAAAAAATAGCAAAGTTCAATCCTAATTAGCCATATCCCAGAACTTCACCTAAAACTCAATTTAGAATCCCATTTAAATCGCGCGTGTCAAATTTCACTAACATCAGTTAATAAATAGCGAAGTTCCATCCTAGTTGGCCATATTCAAGAACTTCACCCAAAAATCATTTTAGAATCCCATTTCCAATGCCCGTGCTTCTGTTCGCTAATTAAACAATCTGGCTTTCTAAAGAAATTTAGAAGGTTTTGAATGTAACCGTTTGCTGTAATAACAAGAGCAAGAGCAATATAATAATGACGTTTTTATTCATCAGAGCAGAGCGTATTTATTTGCTCAATATAGCGCAATAACAAAGAGCGAAAATATGATAACACAAACGCAATAGTGGAAGAGCAAGAGCCTTATAATAAAAATAATGCTACAGTTCTTCAGAGCGATATTTTTTTTTTTACAATATCGCTCTTTATAAAGAGCTTTTTAATAGTTTTTATTAGCGCTCTTGAACAAAAATGAAGAGCGAAGAGCAAAATGAAATCCCATTTTAAACTCTGATAAAATCAGATAATTTTCCAAAAACTGAGGAACTGGCTGAAAAGCCGTGTTTAATCGTGTTTGTTTGCGAATTTTCTTGTGAAAATCCTAGGAAGCGGCCACCAAAATGCCCTATATTCTAAGTTGTCGTGAGGTGTTATCTATTCGAAAAATATTTCACTTTTGGAAAAATTCACCTTTGAAATATTGTTTTTCGAAATAATAAATTTTTATTTTTAAAAAAATCAGCTAGCAGGTGTTCAACGAAAAATTTAAAATATATTTATTTTAAAAATATGGTTCCAGGAATTTTGAATAAAGTTTTGTTACAATTTAAAACTACCATCAAGTGTTTTATTGAGAAAAGTGCAATTATAGTTTAGAAACGTTAAAATACAGTTATAGTTCTACAAGTGAAGTGTTTTTGGTTCACAGTTTTAAACACAGTGACTGTTTTTTGTGATTTTTTAGTTATAAATACTGTTTAACAGGTTTAAGCGATTTATTATTTAACCCTTCTGTGTAGTATAAGATCTGGCCAGACCTTTTCAAGATTAAGTCATATTTTTCCCATAGAAATACTTAAGTAAGGATAATCAACTTCCGTGACTTCCTAAACAAATATGTTTTTTAAGATTTAGTCAATGGCAGAAGTTTGTGATTGCATTTGTTTTCGAAAAATATGCTTTTACGATTACTATACTTCGTTCGTACTATAAGGTCTAGCCAGACCTATTTTTTGTCATACAATATTAGTCGTTTTTATCGTCGTTCTATTTACTTCGTTTCGTATTTTTAGTCATAAACTGATTTTTTGAAGGGAAGTATTTCCAAGTGAATAAATATTTTTGTAAAGTAATATTAGTGAGAGTTATCCAAATTTTTTCATAAACCACTGTATGAAAATGGCTGATCATAAAATAAGTAAATACAGATGGAGACGGTAAAAACATTTATTGCTAATATTTGTAAAAAAATTGCTAAACGCGTGTTTTGTTTTTTAGTATGTCCGAATCGCAAAGGCAAGAAAGAACTTATAAGAATTATTGCAGAAGAGTTTGATGAAGAATACGAAAGCGACATTGGTGAGGCTAGTGACGGTGAAGAAGCAGATTATGTTCCGGATGAGAATGCTTTTGATGCGGAGAACGAAATCATTTTGGAAGGCTTCACGGACATTGAAAATAGCTACGATAAAGAGTTATTGGAAGAAAATCACGCTGATATTGAATCAGTGTTTCAACAGCAAGATGTGCAACTACTTAATGAATATTTTCTTGCACGAGATGGAACAAAATGGAACAAAGAACCGCCAGCTATTGGACGAATAAGAGCACACAATATTATTCGAGCGGCGGGTGGCAATGCTTGGCGAGGAAGTACGCGCATAACACCGGAAATGATAGATATTATAACAAGAGAAACTAACCGAAAAGCTGAAAGTGAAATAGCGAAAAATCAGAAAATATGAACAAGGACACTGAACTCGCCACCAAATGATTAAAACGTTTAGTTAAGTTTCGTTAACGTTATTTGTAAATTTGTTATATAGTCTGACCTTTAATTTTGTCTTTTAAATACCATTCATGCCATCTATTATAATATTCATAAACTATAATTTGATTTGTCAAAAGATAAATTTTTCTTTTTGCATTCTGGGCCCGTATTCTTGAAATTCACCGAAAAAAGTCGCCGTTGACTTTGGTATTAAACAATTTAAATTTTCGACTGAAATGACGTATTTCACAAGAAAATCACGGGTGACTTTTTTTGATCGAATTTCAAGAATAGCGGCCCTGTTCCTAAAAAAAAAGTATATTAGTATTGTATCAAAATATTTTTGTGTCAGTTCATTTTGTTTTTTCACCGCAGAACGTTTGATAAACAAACAAATAAAACTAAAGCCAGAAATTAAATCTGTTTTTTGTAAATTCATGTATGCAAAAATTAAATTTTTGGTCTAAATACAGTGTGTTATTTATTGAAAACTCATTTTTGTTATTTATTAAAACCAAACATTATATGGGGTGCTTTTGCCAAAAGCCAGTCATTTCACAGCCATCAAAAATTTTTTGCTCGACATCTTCACATATTAGCTGTGTTTCTTATTTCTGATCTAATCAATCTGATTGATCTGAGTACTAAAAAGTTGTTTCTTATTTCAGGTCAGATCGATCTGATCAATTTTTTTGCTGTTTCTTATTTTTTTTCAGATTGGTTAGATTGATTTTTTTGATTTGTAAAAATATCCCGATTTCTCAGATTAGTTTTAGTTTAGCTAACTTCATGTAATTCAAAGACATACATTACCGCATAGAGAACTGTCTTCTCATCACTTATTTTTTTTTTGCAAACGTTATTAAAATGGAAATAGAAGGAAACCTGAATTATTATGTGAACGAAGGTAAATAATTTTATAAAATTATGAAATAAATATTTTTTGATCTAAAAAATCTGAAACCTGTTTCTTATTTCAAATCGACCAAATCGATCTGATTTCAGATTTCAAAATCTGCTCGATCTACGGATTTAAATAAGAAACACAGCAATTGTTGCCGAAACACCTGATTCAAACAAACAAAAGCAACAGCGCTATCGAATACGTTCAGACACCTCTAACAGAACAAGAGCTATATGCGTATATCGGTATTTTGCTGGCAGCCGGATTGAATCATAGGAATATGCAATAAACGACAGAGTTGTGGAAGACCAACAACAGTCCAGTCTTTCGAGCAACAATGTCGCTTCATCGCTTTCGGGCTATAGGCTGTTTTATCAGATTCGACAACTTTCGAAATCGCGCTGAGCGGCAGAAAAATGACAAAGCAGCTGTCATACGCGATATATGGATGATGTTGAACAATAACTTCAAAACAGCGTATTCACCAGCCGAGGCAGTTACTATAGATGAACAACTACTACTGCGATTCAGACACCGGCTATCCTTGTGAAGGCATTCTGTATACAGGAAGGGAATCTGGCCAACAGCGTGAGTCGAACCAAGGAGAAAGAATGCTGCTTGAACTCTCTAGCAGGTATAAATCGAGTGGAAGAACAATTATAGCGAACAACTTGTTCACTTCACTTCTTTAGATGCTTTTGAAAAGCTCCGAACCGCAGGCTTAGTTTTCGTCCTCAAAAATAAAAGGTGCATTCCAAAGGAGATATTGCCAGAGCGAAACCGCCCAGTGCTCTCAACTGGGTTACGCTTCTCCAAAAATGTCGCTATCGTGTGATATGTTCCAAAAAAGAATCGGGCTGTTATTTTGCTGTCGTTGCATCATTATGACACTGAAATGGTTGGCGAGGCTAAAAATCCGCAGGCGATTTTGTATTACCATAGGCATAAAGAGGGCGTTCACAAAATGGACCAAATGCTGGGAGAGTACACATGTAAACGTCAGACAAGGAGATGGCCGTTGGTTTTTTTTGTAACATGTTAGATGTCGCAGCATTTTACATCATATATCATATATAGAAAGGTAAACGACACTCGTATAACTAAAAACACGGATGCCCGAAGCCAAGTTTTGAGCTCATTGGTTGATCAATTGTTGACTCCTCAGGTAGAATTGCGTATGAATAACCCAAGAGTATATGGAAAGTTCAACGTCAAAAATGGAATAAAAGCCTTCTTTAGTTCACCATTACAGCTTTGGATTCCATTGCCAAGCACCAGCAGGAACTCCGATCAAAAAGAAAAAAAATCCTGTAAGATCTGTCGAGAGAATAATAAATTTCACAGAAAAATACGATTTACATGCTATAAGTGCTCAGATCCTGTATGTTAACAGCATAGCCGACAATTTCAAAAGTGCCACAGATGTCTAGATAATGACCAAAACACGTGAAAAATTAATTTCGATCTTTAAAAATAAAAAAAATGTTTTTTATAACTTTTTATAAGTAAGTACTTACATTTATTGTGAGTTAAGCTTAAGTGAGTTTTTGTAGTGTACAGTTATTATAGTGTTTTAAATGATTTTTATTTATAAATACAATTATTACAATACTTTTGGTACATTCACTTCCGATTTAGTTCTTAAAAAGGCTTTGAGAATTTTCCTTTTCTCGTAATGAAAGTTAATTTTGAAAAATGTCAAAATTAACTTTACTATCATATCATAACCGGCCACTGGATAGTATTACAAAAATTGAAAATACAGTGATAAATATTCGTATAAGAACACGTAATCTCTACAATGCTCATAAAATGGAATTTTATTAAATTATTATTTATTGTAATAATATTTTATTAAAGTGATGCCAAAGGGAAAATTCTTAAATGATGAAGAAAAAATCTCCATCAGAATTTATAAAGAACAAGGATTTACTATACGTCAAATTGGTACTAAAATTGGTCGACCATCAACTGTGATCCACAACTTCCTAAAAAAAGCTCGAAGTTATGGTCATAAAAAGAAAACAAAAGGAAATAGTAAGTTATCCAAATCTCAAATTGACAAAATAAGAAAGGAAGCAACTCGTAACAAGTTAACCGCCAATCAAATTAAAGCAAAATTGGGCTTACCTGTTACAAAACAACATATTGCTCGAGTGTTAAGAGCAACAAAAAATATTAAATAGTCGAAATTGCAAAGTAAGCCTAATTTATCCTATAAACTTAATGAAAATAGGCTACTGTTCGCTAAGCGATACATGCATTGGAAGGATGAATGGCAAAATGTGATTTTCTCGGATGAGAAAAACTTCAACCTGGATGGCCCAGATTGCCACTCTTGCTACTGGCACGATATCCGTGATAAAAATATATTCCGGTTTAAAAGAAATTTCGGCGGAGGGATAGTAATGGTGTGGGAAGCTTTTTACTATGGAGGGAAGCTACCAATTTGCTTTATTACCCCCCGAATGAATTCAAACCTATACAATGATTTGTTAGAAAACGTTTTGATAACTTTTCTTGACGACAACAACGACATTGATTTTATTTTCCAACAAGACAATGCTTCCATCCATGTATCAAAGCAATCAATGGAGTGGTTTCGTCAAAAACAAATAAATGTTCTTGATTGGCCTGCATGTAGTCCCGATTGTAATCCGATGGAGAATTTATGGGGCATACTTGCAGCAAAGGTTTATGCGAAGGGTCGGCAGTTTAAAACGGTTACTGAACTAAAGCAGTGCACTAAGGGCTGTTGGGGAGAAATTGAGGCAGAAACTTTAAAAAAACTTGTCAAATTCAATGCCAGAGCGCATATTTGAAGTCATTAAACAACAAGGGCGTCATACGAAATACTAATTTAAAATTTTCTTAATTATTATGTAGATATTTTTTGATACATTTAAAGTGTTCTTATACGAATATTTAAGCAATTTGGAGTATTTTTTAAATTGTATTAATATTAGAAATATCTTAATTTTTTGCTTTGATGAAATACCAATTATATTTATTGTAATTCTTTACTGTTTATGAAATAAACAATTTTATTTAAAAAAAATCATAGGGATCTGTTTATTTGATTATTTAATAAAACCATTAATAGTATTTAAGTTAATTTAATTTATAAATTATACACCTTTTTTACATCCTTAATTATCTCAACTCAATAGTTCCATGAATTTGCACTATACTTTATTAATTTTTAGAGTAATTATTATATTATTTGACCACTTTATTTTCACTGCACTTTGAAATCAAAACTTTATTAGCTGTCAAAATAGCTATATACATGTAACAATTATGTAATAGATTATTAAGATGAATTTATAATTATTGTTAAGGTAAATTCCAATTTACAATTTGAAATATGTAATAACTTTAAAGTCCACGCTTTAATTTGTCGGGCAAATAATTTTATGTACATCACGAGATATTATAGATAGCATAGTTTTTAACTAAAATTTTTTGAAACTAAAATTCAGCAAGTTTTTCGCCCTCTTTTTTCATCATCCGTGGAAGCGACAACATCGATCTTATATAATTAAATGTATAAATAAAAAATTTTGTTAAACCAAGAGGTGGAAATATATCTGCCGTATTACACTTCCTACCTTAATTATTGCCGATTTTGGAATTCTGCGATACGATATTGTACAACCACAAGTTAGGCTTATAGAATTCATTCTGAACGAGCGTGTAATTTTCTTCATATTCCGGAACACGCTTTCATCTTAACATCAATTATTACTTCAACAACCTAAATAAACCGTAAGTTTATCAAAATTTAAGAACTATAAGTGAACAGTTAGTTATAAATTAGTGAATAATTATTGAGAGTGAACATTTAACTCATTATTACTACATATATGGTATATAGTGGTTTACAATTTGTTCGGAAAGTGATTCAAAGAACTACGCCATTTTATTTAAAAATTATATAGTCTTACACTAAATTTGTTTCAATTAAAATCCCGTTAATTTTCTGATCAAATTCGAGTGATAAAATGACCTCGGCTGTATTGATACAAAAACGTGGTCGAGTCTTAGGCTCCTTAACAAAAACGGCTACATTTGTTGAGAATATCGATAATGAAACATTATTGGAAGAGATTGAAGCTAGGCTTAGCAAATTAGATTCATTGTGGGAAGAATTTTCTGATATAGAAGACGAATTGCTATTATTGCCACAACAGACTTCAAAATCTGAAGAATTCATCTTGAACCATTTTGACACGCGAAATAAATAAGCGAAACCCAACTACAATTAATAATACAATCAATGATGATTTGAACGCAACAATCAATAACATATATTCTCAACAAAGAGCTTATTTTGAGTCATTACAAGATAGATCAACAACCCAAGATAAATCACTGAAATTGCCAAGAATTAACATTCCGCCTTTCAGCGGTGAATACACTCAATGGCCAGCTTTCAAGGATTTATATGAAGCTACCACAAAAACGAGTCCATATCACGTGTGCACAAATTTACTGAAAGGCCTACTACAAGGAAGTGCAGCGAAATTGATAACACATGTCTTGATTACTGATGATAATTACGACGAAGTATGGGATAAATTGCAAAAACGGTATAATAACAAGCGATCTATTGTTAGCACGATAATTCAAACATTTTTAGATCAGCCCAAAATCCAACATACGTCATTCAGCCAACTGAGAACATTAGCTGAAACATCAGACGAATTACTGAGTGGACTGACTGCAGCAGGTCCAGATTTTGAGTCTCGTGATCCATGGATCTTGCATCTGTTGGCTAATAAATTGGATGACGCAACAAAACCACAATGGGCATTACATTCAGTCACTTTAGAACCACAAAATGTCAATGATTTTTTTAATTTCCTACATCGAAGGTGCGATGCTTTAGAAAGTTTCAATGTAAACGTTAAATCATCCAAACATTTGCCGAGAGTATCGTATGCCGCTACTACAAAGCCCGAATGCTTATGCTGTCACAAGTCTCATCCATTACATAAGTGTTATAAATTCCAAGGATTTGACAGAGAGCACTGTAGAAATTTCGTTAACAACCATAATTTATGCATTAATTGTTTAAACAAGGGACATTCACCGGACAACTGTCCATCACAAAATACATGCTTTAGGTGCAAATCAAAGCATCACACGCTTTTACATGTATTCAACAATACCGACGAAACAAGACAACTAAATTCTACCACAGTCAACACTTCTAATCATTCAGATTCTACAGAGACCATTGAATCAGGAAACTCTCCTAAGAACGTGTTGTCGACAACAAAAGTTGCGGTTAGTGACAGCAGACAAACTGTATTACCGACCGCTGTGATGACCACGACGGATATACATGGCAAGATACATAACATCCGTGCTCTCCTGGATTCAGGTTCTGTATGTACCTTCATTACCGCAGATCTTACAAAAAAATTAGGATTGAAGCGAAGTCATACGTGCTTTTCAGTAAATGGTTTATCTGCTATTTCGGCAGGTCAAACAAAGGGGAAAATCAATATAAAACTTAATTTGTTATAGTTGACGCTCTGATTCTGAATAATTTAACAACTTAATACGCATGATACAGAAAAATTTGATGAATATCGTCTTGCTGACCTCGAATTTTATAATCCAAAGCCAATTGAAATGATGTGTGGCGAGAAAATCCTTTACGGCCGATGCAACATTTCCAGTTAAAAACTGTTACTTACGGTTTGACGTGTTCAGCATTTCTCGCAATTAGATCATTACATCAAATAGCCATAGATAATAAAGAAATTACCCCAATGTTATTAAATATTATTAAATCTGATTTTTATGTAGATGACCTATTGACTGGATGTGATTCGATAAATGAGGCTGTCGCAATATACAACGATATATCAAAAACATTATCGAACGGCGGGTTTTCATTACGACAGTGGAGTTCAAACGATCAGGAATTTCTAAGTAATATACCAATAGAAAATCGAGTTAAAGATGCCATTTCAATCGAAGATGCGGAATCTGTTATCGGAATGTGGGAAATTATTCGATCCCCTTGGTTGGTTGTCGCCAGTGACAATCACATTTAAAATTTTGCTCCAATCTCTCTGGTTGACAAAATTAGAATGGGATGATCCACTACCAGAAGAGATCAACCGCAAGCCATACGTATACCACGATCACTGCAGATGTGTGAGGGTCAAATAGTTCAATACCATGGATTTTGTGACGCCTCTGAAAAGGCGTATTCTGCTGTCGTATACTCCAGAACTGTTCACCGCAATGGAAATACATACATTCGTCTAATAGCTGCTAAGACAAAGGTTGCTCCATTGAGACAGCTTTCCATTCCTCGTTTGGAGCTATGTAGAGCGGTACTCCTGACTAAATTATTAAAGAAGATACCTGAAATTTTTAAAGCACCTGCGGAGACATTACACGCCTGGACGGATTCTACAATTGTTTTAGCATGGCTATCAGATGTACCGAGAAAATGGAACTGCTTTGTAGCAAATCGGACCAGTTTCATTATAGAAAGACTACCAAGTAATCATTGGCAACATATTTCAACAAATATAAATCCAGCTGATTGTGCTAGCCGCGGTTTATCACCCGCGGAATTACTTAAGCAACAGGCATGGTGGAATGGACCCGAATATTTGCAGAAACCAGAGACAGATTGGCCAAATCATAAATGCATATCCATTGATTCCACCACCATAGAAAAAAGAAAAACTGTTTTATTGGCAACGAGCATGACTCCAGATCCATCATCACCTGTAAAACAAGTTATAGAGAAGTATTCTTCATATATGATGATAATTCGAGTTCTAGGCCATTGCATCAGATTTGCAGAAGTGTTCCGTAAGAATAAACTACCTTATATCACCAGCCATCATCTGAATAAAAGCGAAAATATTATCATTAAATGGGTACAGAATGAGGCTTTCAACGAAGATATTCACCAGCTTAAAACTCAACAGGCTATTAAAAGAAGCAGCAAACTAATATCACTATCGCCATTTATTGACGAAAATGGAATATTGCGTGTTGGCGGGCGACTACAGAATTCAACTTTGATGTATTCAATGAAATTTCCACTAATTCTTCCGAAAGAGCACGTATTGATCGACAAATTAGTTAGACATCTACACATCAAACACCTTCATCCAAATCCATCCGCATTGCTTTTCATAACAAGAAAATCATACTGAATACTTGGGGCTAAACAGGTAATAAAAAGAATATCTAATAGCTGCGTCCACTGTGTCAGGACTAGCCCAAGGTCACCCGAACAAATAATGGGAAATTTGCCTAGGTCCAGAGTAAATTTTGTACGACCATTTACTAATGTTGGAGTTGATTACGCAGGTCCAATTACAATCAGTTCCAAAAGGGGCAGAGGATCCAAGAGACTAAAAGCATACATCTGTCTGTTTATCTGCATGTCAATTAAGGCTATGCACATAGAACTTGTTGGAGATTTATTGACAGATGCCTTCATAGCGGCATTAAGACGATTCACGGGAAGAAGAGAATTACCAATGGTCATTTACAGTGACAATGGTACAAACTTTGTCGGTGCCAGAAGAAAATTTGACGATTTCTTTGCGGCAATTACATCGAACAAACACAACGAGAAAGTTTCTGCATATCTGGGCACACACCAAATAGAATGGTACACTATACCACCATCAGCACCACACTTTGGCGGTTTATGGGAAGCTGGAGTTAAATCCGTCAAAACTCATATTCGGCGAGTTTTGGGCGAGTCAGCACCAACAACTGAATAATTACAAACACTTCTAGTCCAAATAGAATCAATCTTGAATTCGAGACCGTTAACACCACTCAATGAAGACATCGATGACTTAAACATTTTGACACCTGGACTTTTTTCATTGGTTATTCCTTATTAGAAGTACCGGATGTAGGTACCACAGGCATTACCGTAAAGTTAAGCGAAAGATGGGAGCTCCTACAAAATAAGAGCAGAGGATTCTGGAAACGATGGTATTCAGAGTATCTCACAACATTGCAAAGAAGATCGAAATGGCAGCATCAACAACATAACTTCAAAGAAGGGGAGCTCGTATTGATCAAAGATGACAACTTATCACCTCTCGTATGGCCCAGAGGAAGAGTTATCAAGATCCATCCTGGCAAAGATGGATATGTAAGAGTGGTTTCGTTGAAGACAGGCAGTGGAGAATTAAAACGTCCAATCACTAAATTATGTAAGTTGCCAATGGAATAGTTAAGCCACTAATTGCTTAACCGGGGGAGTATGTTTCAAAGCAACACAACGCAATCCTGACCATCATCACAAAAATATTTAATTTGAATTAAAACAATTTCTTTAATTAGTAATTAATTAATTTTTATTGTATATCTTAAATTTCTTTTTGGAACACTAACACATTTAAATTATAATGAGACTTATTTATATACTTTTACTGAAGGAAATTTAGACGATAAACCGTTTTATGGAAGACAATATTTTAAATAATGTCTTAGCTGACTTAGCTGAAAGTCAATTTGAAGAAGGCCTTCATTCAGAAAATAAACTGCACTTGCAGATAAAAGGTATATGAAATTTTCACCGTTGTGGAGTACCGTTTTTTTGAGAAAATTTGAAGTTAACAAGCGCGTTTCTAACGCAGTAGTCGAATGCTGGTTTAATCAGCTGAAAATAATTTAATTGGAGAATTAAATTTAAAAATAGGCAGATTTGTTGATAAATTGCAGCATTAAAATCTGTCGAATGTGCTCCGCATCTTAAAGTGAGCAATAAAAAAAAGAAAAAAGAACCAAATGACAAGGCAGACTTCCAGGCCTTTATAATTACGGCGGATGAAGAAAACCCCTATAATAAAGGGTTAGAAGAAACTTGGTGCAGGCAAAAATGAAGGGGTACTCTAGATACGCGGGAAAATTGGCTTTACAGCGCCTCTTCCCACCAAAAAAATTGAAATTTGAGAAAATGAATAAATATGAGAACTACCAAAAAATGTCTGAAATGAAATTTCATTTTAACGATCTATGGTGTTTATACAACAAATGTTTAAATTCCTTGAATAAAACAAATTTGTTAACGACGGAGTTAGTTTATATAGCCATCAGTGTTCTGACAAAAGGGACAAATAGCGTTTGTTTAGACCATTATCAAACTACTAAGATATTACAAGACAGTTTTACAATCAACGATCACAATACACAAAAAGAAATCGAACTGTGTAATAAATATAGGTATGCTACTATACCTATCTGTGAAGCAGGCCACTGGACTTTAGCTGTCATAACCCTATAATCAATAAACTTTTCACATATTACGGGAAACATGTACCGAATTTCCAAGTAATTTCAATTAGTTCGCTGCCACAATAAAAAGATGGTTTTATTTGCGGACCTTTAGTAATTTATGCAGCAGAACATATTATTACTGGTAATTTGTTCGAAGGCCTGCATTCAGAAGGCGATGGTGTGAGTAGCTGCGCATTGGTTAATTATCGCCATTATCTCATGGATATTATTTCTAATATTACAGAATCGACGGACAACAATTGTTTAATTTGTTTCGGAAAAATTTCCGGTTTTAAAGCAATAATCCAATGTGCTTCCTGCAAGCGATTCGTGCATAAAAATTGCTTAACAGATTTTAAAATTATAAAAAATGAATGTATGTTTTGTTCTTCACAAAATTAATTTGATTTGTGTTTACACAGTAAAAAATATTAAAATTTAAAAGTATTTTAATTACTTATCTTTCTGAGCCACACACTATATAAGACCGATATATAAGGCCGATATTACACTATCATATTTCTACCACATAGAAATAATTTAGTATTTTGATAACAAGTTTAATCCAAATATTTTAGTGGTCTTCCACAGTTGGGTAAACGTCAAATTTCTAGTAAACTTGGAAAATATTGGAGAAAAATATGTGTATACTGGAGCAGCAGAATATCTGGCATTACTTTTGTGGGTTTTAAATAAAAAAGACACAAGAAACTGAAGCTGGATGAAACTTTGGCACAAAACTGCACAAAAAAGAGTTAAACAAAATTGTCAAACAATTCCTAGTTTTCATATTCCATTACATTTTTTGGTAATTCCCTAGTCGCCAATCGTTTCTTTCGTCCATTTTGAGCAGCTGTCAGACAAATAATGTAAAATTTAGCTTTATGAAGTTAACTATCATAAGAAAAATACTACAACAGAAAAATATTTTAATATATCCTTATTAGAATATAACATTAAATATCAAATTATTTCTAAGATGAAGAAATATTATAGTGTTATATCGGCGTAATATATTTTTATAAAGTAAGTAAAAATGGTTAAACATTGAATACACACGAACCAAACAGAAGGAAACTACTTATACATAATACTCGACATATTAAATGAGATCAAAACAAAAATGGTTACTACACCTAAACACCCTAATCCCCTACTTTTTTCAAAAGTGAAGTATTTTTCGAATAGATAACACCTCACGACAACTTAGAATATAGGGCATTTTGGTGGCCGCTTCCTAGGATTTTCACAAGAAAATTCGCAACCAAACACGATTAAACACGGCTTTTCAGCCAGTTCTTCAGTTTTTGGAAAATGATCTGATTTTATACATTCAGCATCAGAATATATCGCGTCATAGAAAAAATCTAAATTTGTTTTGTAAGAGTAAATAATCTTAGGCATAATTTTTACTATTTCAATACGATTTAAATAAATTTTAAATAAACTTTTACACCAACACATTTAAAAAAACTTACGACATACTTAGGACAACTTAGGACAACTTAAGGCAACTTAGGACAAATTTCACGTACGTTAAATTTAATACATTTTCATTTAATTTCAGCATGTTTTTTTCTCAGTGCACATGGCCATTAAGAAGGGTAACTTCAGTATTCGTTGGTCCAGATTGAAATACCCGATTAGTCGAGTTGAAAACCCGTTCTGGAACAATGAGGCGTCTTGTACATACGTTTTTTAATTTTTTGTATTGCAAAATATAGTAAATTTAACCCATGGATATAATTCAATCGAGGCAAAATGTCCACGAAATTTGTACACCACTAATTAAAGAAATTTTTAGCAAGCAGTTTTTACTTTTACAAATTATAAGGGATTTAGGAAGTTTTATTGAATCCAGCACTAAAGAAGGGGTAAGTAAAACTTCAACTGATTGCTTCAAGCAACAATAACGGTAATGGCACAATTGTAGCAAGCATACTAGAATTATCAAATTCTGACGAGTCCGAATAAGATGAAGATGTGGTAATTCTAGAGCCTATAACAGCAAACGTTGATACAATAAGATCAGTTAGATATTTTTGAACTTTTTGATGTTACAGTGATGGACCGAGGGTGAGCTTCAAAGACTCCACCAAATTGAGATTAAGGTAGGAAACTTAATTCGGATTAGTTTTATGTTATTATTAATTCGTTTTAAGATATTATACTTGAGTGTAGTAAACCCTAAACGTATTGGTCTCGACAAATGTGATGTGTTGGATTGCTCCTATTTTCAATTTGTGCTTTTTATAGTTACAATATTCATTACTTTCATAAACATTATAAAATTTCTATAAATTCGGGATGAATGTGTCGGGATATAACGTTCGCTCAGAATAGTCCTTAACCGTATTTTATAATCGAGTTTTACTGTAAATAAGCTGTACGCTTATATTCCATTGTATTTTTGATTAAATAAATAAATAAATCACATTCTAATTGGAACCTCTGGAGGACTATTTTTAAGAAATTGAGGTTGGATGAAAATTTTTGGGGTCAGGGGGCCTATTCTCGAATTCCACATCCATTTTCCACATGTGGACATCTGTCAAAACTCATAAAAATTGAATTTTTTCGATACTAAGGGAATATTTCCGAATGGGTATAAGCATGTGGAAAAATTCCCCATATAGGAAAATGTCAATGCCGCATGTGTTTTATTTATGAATTACAATTTTCGAACGTTTTTTTGTGAACTTTGACAGATGTCCACATGTGGAAAATGGATGTGAAATTCGAGAATAGGCCCCCAGCTAAGAATATTAAAATTATGCTTTACAATGTTTTTAAAACATTCACTTATTTAATCCACTGTATTTGCAACAAATACAAATTATCATTAACCAGATGAATAATAAAATAGACTTACTTAAGAGAGAGAAAAAAAAAAATCTTGAATTTAATAAGACAGAAAATTATTCGTAAACTCAAACGTAACATTTAATGAATGAATGAATAAATTTAAGTAATGTGACAGTTAATTAGATCTCTTATAATAACAACGTTGTATTTAATTTTTAATAAAAATGTAGCAACAATTTATACAAACTAACATTTACCTGCGACGGTTTATTATCGTATCCATATTTTTCCGGTGTTATATAAGTTACTTGTTTCTGTTGGCTTTCACTTGAATTTAGAAAATTTTTTTCTTCATCACACTCATTACTATCATCACCATTATTATTATTACTAGTATTGTTATTGTCATCACTGCCATCTCCATCACCATCATCTTCATTACCATTTGGATTTTTCCGTCTTTGTATATTAATTGTTGTCGATTGAACGTTTGTAATTGTAATTAGCGTATTATCGTCGTCATCGTCGTCGCCATCATCATCATCACCATTTCGCATTGAATGCATTTGTTGACTAGTAGGTGTTAAATTATTGCCATTAAAACTACTATGACGGCTATCGCGATTGCCGCTATTATTTAAACCAAAAAATGAAGATTTTGCATCACTATGAACCGGTTTTGTACCGACAGCCGCGTCCAAATTAACATACTGTAAATTATTTTTATTATTATTGTGATGATTGTTGGTAGGACTATTGTTTGAGGTCATATTTTTGGCACCGTTTTCTAAATTAACCACACGACCATTATCATTATTACTATCACTGTAATTACTATTATTAATCGGTATTTTTGGAAAATTAAATTTTATGTCACTAAATATAAAATCTTCTTGATTCACATTAAACAATAAATCACTATTATGCACTGTGCCACCACTATTTTTATTATTTATATTACCACCACTACAATTATTGTTGTTATTAAGAATATTTTTGTTATAATTTTCTAGAAATTTATTCTCATTTATACCGGGCGGTTTTAAACTAGCAACAAGAGCATTTAAATTATCGTACAAACTGAGTGGCCGATTAAAGGTATCTGAATCGTTGTTCATATCTTCGTTTATATTATTTTTCTTACTAGCAAAATCCGATGATGGTGATGAAGATGACGAAGTTGTATAGTTATTATTACGTCGGTTAGACATGTTGTTTGACAAGTTTTCGCTTTCAATAGCATTAAACAAAAATTATGATGCGATATTATTTAAAATAAATAAACAATAAAATTAGAAACGATTTAGCGAACCAAATAATAACGAATTTTAAAATGTTTTCTTCTGTACAATTTACGATTTTCTTTAATTTTTACGTTTTTTTTTTGTTTGTGTCGTTATTATTCTATACTACAGTGATTTTTTGGTTTGGATTTAACTCTGTGTTGTTCATGTGTATATGAAATGCTGGAAAGAAACAGAAAATAAAAAACAATTATAAACGATTTCTATAATATATTGTGTAATACTGCAATTTTATATCAGGGATTTAAAACTTTTTACTTTCGTAATAATTTGTGTCGCATTTAAAATTTATTAAAGTGGTCGTACAATCGGTTCTCTATCGAAACCATTTATCATAAGTCAATGCCTAATACATAAAATGTTGTTGGGAAATTTAGTTGTTTCTGTACTCCATATCTATTGTGCCTGCGTAAATCTCGTAAGGCCTTTGATCTCAAGGGATCTCACACAAAATTTGTTCCGCGGAATGAGTTGGAGTAAAGGTGTATCATCGGCTGTATTTATGCAAGATGCGGATGTTTAGTCTATTATAAGCTAAGAAAATTTTTAAACCAGATTTTTTAGAATATAATCAATCTCTCACAATCTTTCATAATTTTCAACTTTTCATCTACCTAAAACAAAAACTTTAATCTAAAATTTGGTTTCGACTATTAACCAAGAAATTCAAACCAATCTGCAATGATTCATTATAAATTATAACCTAAATTTAAAATCAAAATTAGGAACTTAGGAATATGAAAATTTATAAAATTGGCTATGCAAAATGGCTATGCAATTTGGCAAAATGTTTCGTTAGCGCTGGATATTTCAAATCAATTCAAGATTTTAAATAAATAAATATAAAGAGATGAAACCTCATAAGGTGATAAGAACTTCGGTTTTGATTAATTCAACACCCAAATCAATCCCGAAATGAACCTCCT
The DNA here is from genome assembly GCA_958295665.1 of Tipula vernalis. Taxonomy (NCBI): domain Eukaryota; kingdom Metazoa; phylum Arthropoda; class Insecta; order Diptera; family Tipulidae; genus Tipula; species Tipula vernalis. Next base: position 322,863,909 of record OY282558.1, on the reverse strand, counting down.
AAGTTCCAATTTTCAGCTTAACCTCCAACTCAATTTACAACTCAACCTCTATGTCAATTGCAACACAATCCTAAACGCAATCACCAAATTAACGGTCAATCCAGCTATCAATTAAACCACTAAATCAACTCTTAAATAATTCCCCAACCGAACAGCTCACATCCCAATGCAAGCTAACTAAATCCTAATTCTACGTCAACTCAACTTAGCTCGATCCAAATCTCAACCCTCTGCTCAACTCTACACTTATTTTTCAACCGAACCCAAAAATTAACTCGATTCGAAAGCTACATGAATGTATGAACTCAACTCAATCTAACACCTCATTATACCCTAAACTCGACCTAAAATTAATCTCTAACTGAACTTCTCTTTCAAATCCAGCTCAATTTCAACTCAAACCCTACTCACCATCATACCGGCATACGTACCGTCGTACCATCGTAACCTTAAACTATTATTCGTTCGTATCATTATTCAATTATGCCATCATACCATCATGACACTATACCATTAAACCATTATACAATCGTACCATTGTATCATAGTGACCTCGAAACATCCTACCATCACAACATATTGTATATCTTACCATCAATCCACCGCACCTTCATACATTCATACCATCATATCATCTTAAAATCATACCATCGTCGTACCATCCTACAATCATATAATCATACCAAACTACCATCATACCACTATACCGTCGTGCCATCATACCGTACCTACATATAATCATACCATCATAACATCGTACCATCATACCAACATACTGTCAGGCCATGAAATCACTATACAATCCAACCGTCATACCATTATACAAACATACAATCATACCCTCATACCATCACACCTTCATACCATCGTACATTGTATCATATAAACAATCATACCATCCCGCCATTATTCAATAATATCAATCAATTATACAACTATATCATTATAACATCACACAATCATACTATCATATATACCATCTTACCACGATACCATCATACCATCGTACCGTCATTCGATCGTACCATTATACTATCAAACCAACATACTATTATACCATCATATAGATTTTACGCTTCAAATTGATTATTTTACACTTCAAATTGAACTTTTTACATTTCAAATTGGACCTTTTATACAAATTATACGTTAGGATGGAGCTTGGGTATTCCTTAATGAATTATGATCAAAATTGATATGTGCATTGGAAATGAGATTCTAAAATAATTTTTGGATAAGGTTCTGTGATATGATCAATAAGAATACAACTTAGCTATTAACAGACAATGATGAATTTTTTACGTTTGATATGGGTTCATTGCGCATATTTCAGGACTTGAGTTCAAAATAATTTCAGAATCCCATTTCCAATGCACAAGCCAAATTTCATCATAATTGGTTGAGAAATAGGAAACCTGTATCATACTTGGCCAGATTCCAGAACTTCACCCAAAAATCATTTTAGAATTCCATTTCCAATGTGCAAGCCGAATTTCATCATAATTGATTAAAAATTAGGCAAGTTCCATAGAATGGAAGAGTAGAATCCCATTTCCAACGCGGAAGTCAAATTTCACTAAAATCAGTTAAGAAATAGATAAGTTCCATCCTAATTGGCCACTCATTCAATTTGCTAACCGTTTAATTTGAAATGTAAAAGGTTCAATTTGAGGTTTGAGATATTAACAGTGACCTTTCTTAATTCTTAAACAATATTTGTGTAAGGTTTGGTTCAAATCGGTCAAGTCGTGTGGATTTGTTTAAATATCATACACATATGCTGTGCATACATACAAACACTTACTTTATTTTATAGATTGCTCAACTGCTCACTAAACACTGGTCCAACACCACCTCAACCCCAACTCAACCCTCAACCCTACCGCAAACTCTCTTTCAACTCAATCCTCAAACCAGCATATATAAAAAATTGATAAATTTTTCTATAACCAGATATTTTGGGTCAATTCGTATGGCATGTACCCGACCCTCTTGACGCACAGGTTCCAAAAGCTTTTCAAATCTCGGCCAGATTGGCAAAAACAAAAATTCTAAATCGAACAAGCCGTTCTCGAGATACCAAGACAGACATCCAGACAGACGGACGGCGATTTTTTTTTTTTTTTGCTGTTTTAGACTAAGGGACTTTTAAAACGTCGAGATAAGTGGTTTTGGGCCAACCAAATTTTTGATCATTTTTGACAGGATTTCAATACTTTGGTTTTTTTAGACCGAAGTAAGTAAAATTTCAAATTTTGAATATATGTATTGTAAAGATACAGAGATAACTCCCAAATAGGTTGATTAAATCGAAAATTGGTAGTTGAAAAAGATCTAAAAAAAACTTTCAATAATTGTAAATTTTGTACGGATTATTTTAACTTTTAAACTTTTGGAATATTTCCAAAGTTTCCGTTCATCAATATTGTTGCTTTTGAGCTTTGAAGAAATTTCAAATTTAAATTAAGTACAAAAATAAAAAACACTTTTATGTTTCACACTTTATTTTTATTTAATAAGTTGATTTTTCGGCATTTTTTATAGACAAATATATTAATTGTTCATGGCAATCCCAATATTTTCGATTTGGTAAACCAGAAAAATACATAGGCCAATCGCTCATAATATATCTACTGAAAAAAAGTAGAAATATCTTCCCCCTCCCCGTAATTTTGGCTGAAGGCCCTAAACTTCATACATTACTGGTCATATCAAACAATAACGAAAGAAGAAGAAGATTTATTAAACAAAGGATTACATAGAATGGACATAGAAGCCGAAATCGGGTTCTATCGCAGCAAAAACAAAAATATATTCGCCCCACGAAACCAGAAAAATACTCTCTGAAAATAAACATGAAAATACTACAAAAAACGGAATACAACTCAGAACACTAAAAAATCTAAAAAATAAAAACCTCACGTTTATCCAGGACAATAGCTTCGAACATCAGTTCACTAATATCAAAGATTGCAGGACCTGGTCAATAAGATAAAAGCGGAAACCGCAAAGAGAAACGAAGCCTTAGTATCATTCGATGTCGTCTCGCTGTATCCCAGCATTCCAATAGACAAAGCGATTGAGTATCTGGAAAACTGCCTATTAAAAAGGAAAATTCCAGCAAACACCACCAAAGCGTATATAATTCTCACTAAATTATGTATAGGAGAAAGTTACATCCAGTTCAGAGGGAAATACAATAAACAAACTGATGGAGTAGCCATAGGAAATCCGGAGAGAAACAGGAGAAAAATAAAAACAACACTCGAAATGATCAACGCCGTACATCCATCAATTAAATTTTCAGTAGAAGAGGAAAAGGAAAAGGGTAATACATCACAAAGATGAGACGCAGCAGAATCCATTCCGCTTATGAAAACAAAAAATAAGACAATAAACAGAGATGACGGACCGGTTCAAAACAAAACTCTAATTAGCTTAGTTCAAATATAGATTAACACCCCGGTTTTTATAATTTTTTAAATTAACCCTACAGAATATTGTAGTACTTTAAGAAAACCCCTCTCCTTTTTTGATCAAATTCTACCTGAAAAACCATTTAAATTCAAGCACAATTCAAAAGAATAGTTAGTACAAATTTAATTAGTATTGATAATGTAAGCAATATAGATTTCGAAATCTGGATCTACGAGTACATAAATAAAAATAAAGTGTGAAATAAAAAAGTGTTTAAAGTAAAATTTGAACTTGAGATTACAATTTTAAATGAAACAAGTGACTGAAAATCATTAATTTATATAAATATAAAGGGCTCAAACCGTATGATGTGACCAGAACTTCGGCCCTGAAAAAAAACTCAACTCAACTAAAATAACAACCAACACAACCCTCAACTTAATTACCAAATTAACCTCAAATAAACTTTCAAGTCAACCCTTAACCCAACCCTTAAATATTGAACAAGTCACTTAAGCCCAACGCTGCTTAGCTTGAACCAAATCTTAACCTTCTACTCAATTCTATACTTAACCTCCCACTAAGCCCTAAACTAGACCCCAAATTAATCCCTAACCGAACTCCTCACTCAAATCCAATTCAACTTCAACACAAACTTTATGAAAAATAATGGAACCCTCAAATAGATCGGATTATTTCGTAAATATCGAACAATCATATTCTTCGAATAGGCTCTAAGATTCTCGAGTAGCATCGAACTATCAAATACACCCGACAATTTTAAACATACTCGAATAATCTTGAAAATCTCGAATTGACAGTTTCGAAACATCGAATCATCAATTAAGCATCATATCAATCATTTCCATGCTATACTCCAATAATCGCGAGAAGTTTTAAAAAGTGGTATATGAAAGAGGAAAATTTGCAATTTTCTTATTTAAAATAGTTTTTCAAAATAAAACCGGTAAGGTAAGTTTTAATTTACCGTTTACCGATAATAAAAAAGATTCGATAAACAAGATCAATCTTCATTCAATCTTTTGCAAATCAAATTCAAGCTTTAATTAAAACTTAATTTTTTAAAAAATGGCCTCTCTTAAAAAAGTATTTAATGGCAACAGGAACGATATTTTCTTTATCTAAAAACTAGATCATCGGGTTTTGTTCAAAATTTCCTAGAAATGTCCTGTTTTGCAAATTTGAAAGGGTGAGCTACTTTAAGCTTAATCTGAGCTTGACTTTGGACTAATATTCGAATGCCTGATAATTCTCGTGGGCCCCTTGAACCGCGGGTCCCCCCGTGGCTGCGGGTACTGCGGGTATCTAGTTACGCCACTGCATATCATCATACCATTATATTATCAAACCATTCTACCACCACGCCATCGTACCATTATATCTTATACCAACATACCATCATGCCATCATCATTCTGTACCATCATATATTGTACATTCTGTAAAAAAAGTACCGGGAATATCTTTCATTATGGTGCCAACTTTGTGCGCGATCTGTTAACCAGTTTGTTTACAGCAGTTGGCTAAGTTAGTCGAGCTCATTAGTACACGGCGATTTTTACGATGAACGAAATTATTGAACAAAGAGTTTGCCTTAAATTTTGTGTTGTAAACGAAATTTCTTGTGCTGATGCGAAAAAATGACCGGAATTATGGGACAAAACTCGTGGATTTTACATGACGATAACGCGCCATCGGCACAGAGCTACGACTGAACGAATGGATTTAGCACCAGGTGACTGACCTGATTTAGTACCAGATGACTTTTTTCTGTTTCCCAGACGCAAATTGCTACTCTATGGAACCCGTTTTGACTCCATTGAAGCCATAAAATAAAATTCGGCGTGCGAACTGAAGGCCCTCCAGAAAAATGTCTATAAAAAATGTTTCGTTGATTGAAAAAACGCTGGCATATGTATATCCTCGAATGGGGAATACTTTGAGGGCGACAAAATAAATTTTTATGATTGAATTTAAAATTTGTGGTTTATTTAACAATTCCCGGTATTTTTTTGACAGAATGTATACCATAATACCATCACACCATCATATCACTGTATCATTATTCCATCATATCACATCACCGTACTCGAAAACTCGATCAAGGCGTGTGGGTTTGTTTAAATATCACACACATATACAAACACTCACTTTTATATATAAATATTGCTCAACTGCTCACTAAACCCTAATCCAACCCCGACTCAACTTCAACTCAAACCCTAATTTAACTTTCAACTCAACTCCAAACTCAGCATATATAAAAAATTAGTAAATATTTATTTAACCAGGTATTTTGGGTCACCACAGCATTCTCACTTCCCTTTCGATATTGTATATTAAAATTAAACCCCTGGAGCTTTAAGCTTCAACGAGCTAATCTATCAGACAAATCACGTAATGACATGAGCCAAGTCAAACTGACATGGTCAATAATAACAGTGAAGGGCAGACCGTCCACATAAGCACGGAATTTTTTTATCGCTAAAATGGCCGCCAAACGTTCCTGTTCGGTGAAACTATAGTTTCGTTGTGCACCCGTTAGTTTTTGCGACATATATGCTATGGGTCGATCTGCACCTTCACTATCCTTCTGAAATAAAACCGCACCAATACCAGTTGAGCTAGCGTCACACTGGATAAAAAAGTGTTGAGAAAAATTAGGCGTAATAAGTACAGAAGCAGACACTAATGCTTCCTTCAAATCATCGAAAAATTTTTGAGCACAATCAGTCCATGTAAACTTTTTACCCTTCTTTAGCAGATCTGTTAAGGGACTTGCCCGTTCAGCGTAGTTTCGAATCAAGCGGCGATACCATCCCGTGGTTCCCAAAAATCATCTCACTTGACGCACTGTTTTTGGTCTTGGATACTCTGTAATGCCCCGCACCTTCTCGGGATTGGTTTGCAGACCTCCTTCACCAACTACAAATCCAAGATATTCAATCTCACGAAGCAAAAACTGACTTTTATCAACATTAATAGTCAAACCCGCAGGCGTTCTGCGACATCCATCAAAAGGGAGATATGTTCCTCAAATGTGGCACTTGTAACCAACAAGTCATCCAAATAGATGAATACCTTGTCCTGCATGGTTTGCGGCGCGTTACAGAGCCCGAACGGCACCACTACGAAGTGATATAGTGGTCGCCCCAGGATGGTAAACGCCGTCTTCTCTTTTGATTCTGAGACTAAGGGGATTTGCCAAAAGGCATCTTTTAAATCGTGATGTAAAAGATTTCGTCAACAATAGCACTGATTGCAAATGCAACAAAGCAATAATTTATACGGCTAGACCTCCATTATCGTCGCTTCCAATCACTTTGCGTCCTTGGCAGAGGATATACCTGGATTTTCTGTTCCCTTACCCACGCACCAGGGCAGGTAACACCTGTATTTTGATTATTCTCGTTCATTTCTCAAAATTCGTTTTTACCAAAGAACTTGTAAAAGCAACTGCTGTCGACGTGGTAAGGATTTTGGAGAGACAAGTGTTTCTTATATACGGTGTCCCTGAGGCAATTGTGACCGACAATGGAAAGCAATTTGTTTCCACTGCATTGACCAATTTGTGTGAAAAATATGGAGTAAATCATATCTTTGCACCGAAATATTTTCCACAAATTAATGCCATTGAGAGGGTGAACCGGACTTTGTTGGCTTCATTAAGGTCATACATTAGAGAAGATCAGAGATCATGGGACACACATCTTGACAGTGTAAGACAGGGTTTTCTCCTCACTTTATTCTGTTTGGTCAACATCCGGTGCAGCATGGCTCAATGTACAAATTGTTAGCTGCAACACAGTCGATTGCTAGTAACCAAATATTTACGGAATATAAACAAGAACAAATGAATAATATATATGAACAAGTCCAGAAAAATTTAATTACAGCTGCCAAGAAAAGTCATTACTACTATAATCTGAGGTGCCGAACGGCAAAAATTACCATCGGTCAAGAGTTATTTGTTAGAAACTTTGCTCAAAGTAAAGTAGTAGATCACTTTCCAGCTAAATTAGCTCCAAAATTTATAAAAGCCAAAGTACTCAGATTGGTTGAGAAAGTGGCTTGTGAAGTTGGTGATCCACATTCTTGACTCACAGGTTTCAAAAGTTTTTAAAATCTTCGCCTTAACTATAGAAACAGATTGGCGAAAAAAATTCCAAATCGAACAGGCCGTTCTCGATTTACCATGGGATACAGACAGACATCCTAAAGTCCAGAAAGACGGACGGCCTTGTTTTTTTTATTGCTTTTTCGGACTCAGGTACTTTCAAAACGTCGAGAAATGCGGATTTGGGCCAACCAAATTTTTGGTCATTTTTGATAGGATTTCAATACTTTGGTCTTTTTAGACTGAAGTAGTCAATTTTAATTTTTATTATATTGAGATTGATCAGTTGTTCGCATTCCGGAACGTCTAAAATCCCTGTTCATCTTATTTTATACTTAATATATCGATTATAAAAGCATATTTCCTAAACCCCTACTCTTACAGCACGATTAATACAATTACTTTTTAATTTTTTAATGATTTTTAATTAATATGTGGTACTAAATTAGACTAACAATAACAAGATGAAGAAACTGAGTTCGTTATTCATTCATTATCATTTATATAGCAAGAGACTTTGGCGCAAATTTAAATTTTAATGCAGAATCGAAGCACTGTCTTTAAATGACAACTAAATTGAAATTTACCTCGGGAGGAAATTTTTCATTAACCGGTTGGCGGTGAATAGTGTAATGAAGTCTTGAAATGAAAAGTCGAACATTTAGTCAAATAAATAAACCTGAGGTGCACAGCAAAGTGCGATATGAAAAGAAAATAGTTTCTACAAAATCAAAACTATTTAGAAATGTACATTAAGGTAATGAGCCCGTATTCGTGAATTCAATCGGAAAAAGCAGAGCCTTCTAGGGTATAGAGCCATAATCATCATGATGTATTTTTAGAAGCTTTTTTAGTGGTATAACTTTTCACTGATTTCCATAGAAATCCATTGTACAAATGATGTTTTTTAGCTTCAAGTTTTTCAATGAAAAAAATAAAAATATTATAAAACGTTTATATAAAAGTTTTCTGCATATCTCTAACAACAATATACGAGAAGGTTATATTGGTATTAAATAAATATTAATTGCAGAAATTAAATTATGTCTAAAAATATATTTTTCGAACTTTCATTTTGAAAAATACATCTAAGTTGGCTCGGACGATTTAAAATAGTGCCTACTTGTTAGATTTATCTTTAATTTGACTAGCGTACGACAGATGTCTAAGTTGTTTACAGAAAAACACGAAAAAAAATTTTTTAATCACAAAATTTTCACACGGTCTTAGTATTTTGTGAATTTGTTTTGTTTTTCCTACAATTTTTGAACTTGAAATTTCCCCAAGGTGGACATTTTTTGTACGATTTTACCAAATTTTTATTGCCATCACTGCCATCTATGTAATGTATATTACTTAGTAACCACATGGTTCGTAGTAATCTTTTATTTCAATTTGAACAGAATTCTGTTGTTATGAAAACTTTTGTTTGGTTTCAATAATTCAATTATTCGTACGACATTCATGTTGAAATTCAAACATTTATGAAAATATTTTAGAGATCATAATTAAGAATTTGTAACGTCGACTATGGCTTTATTTAATCTAGGTTGTTTTGGCAACAGGCCTAAAGTATGTACTTTAATTTTCACAACTTACTTAATATTTTTCATTATTCCAATACCAATCTCTTTAATGTTAACCAAACATTTCTGTATTTTCTTATTTTGTTAAAGCGACTTAACTTTTTTTGGTATTTTGAGGCTACCAAAAGAATCAAACAGCAAAAAATAATATAAAAACGTGTATTCTTCCTCTACGAGTGAGCCGAAGCGAAAGTTTGCCTTTCTCGATTAGTAACTACTTTGTCGAAAGGGTAGGCTAATGTTAAGGCTTGTTAAGGCTACAACAACAGCGTATTGTTAATGTTTTACCAAATTTGTAGTCAATCAGTTTTTATAGTAATAATTAACCCTTTCCTTATATTTCGATACATGGAACAGCCACCTTCCTTGGTAAGGTAAAAAGCTTTTTTAGGTCGATATATGAAAATTTAATTATTGATTACAAATTTTTAAATGCAAATAACTTGGTATGGAATGTTATTTAAAAGAAAAAATTTGAGAATTTGATGTCGTCGAACAGTGGATAGTAAAATTGTTTCCCAAACCGCGGCCTCGAGTTCGGTTCTCGCCGCTGTCCAATAATTTAATAATTTAATAACCCTATTCTTCGACAGACATAAAAACGATTGAGAGTATGTCGAGTACGTATTACACAAAATCATTTAAATTGTTATTCACGCGTTAATTTGTTTAGGCCATAACGGTTCGATTGGTCTCCGTTTACAGAAGCGGTAGAGGGTCGATTTCGGCTGCTAAACAATAATAATTGTTTTCATATATTAAGCGGTTAGACTGCTACGTATGCAGGGGGATAAAGTTAACATTCGCTTCATGTGCCATAACTGCACACAACTTCAGTAAGTGCTCACACTGCCTCTTCGTGGCGGCCGCTAGAAACTACTCTGTTAAAGTAGTAGGCTAAAGTGTGGGAACTGTGATCTTCCTACAGGAGCTAGCGTGTTATTATTCAGCCTAAACCTCCCGGAAAGTTTCAAACGACTCTTCGAATAAGCATCTACTACTATTTATTCGATCAAACAGCGCTGCATGAAACAAGACTACTCGGTTACAGTCACAATGAACTAACTCTTTGTCGCACAGCTATAACACGGATAAACATGAATTTAGCATCATCAATTTATGACTGACTTCAAGTCTGTCACCAATCGGATTTGTACACGCAGGTTACTTGGACGTCACTTTAACATCACATTTGTGAACGTTTATGCCCACTGAGGAAAGGCCCGGCAACCAGCCTGAAACCGTCCTCAGCAAAATTCCACAATTTCAATGCTAAAATTATATTTCGTAAATCGCAGGATGGCTGTACTTACTTCAAACCGGCAGTAGATACAAATATATCAAAATTTTATACCAGATATCAAAACTTTGGATGCCTCCGAAATGGCAAAGACACACTAAATGCGACATAGTTTTTTGTGCATTTTTAATACGTCGTTAGATATCAATTATTGTGCCGATTATAGAACTCGCCGGAGTTACTGCGGCGGAAGAACATCCGATTCGGATTCGATCCGCATTTGAAAATATTTGCATTGTAGAATCCGATGGAAATCTGCGTTATCGATCCGCAATCAAACTGCAATTTCATCACCAGCTGAATGTGAATTCTACGAAAAATAAATATTTAAGGATTAAGTATTTTTAGTACGTAATTATGGAAACAATTGGGTTTTATTTCAAATACAGACGAGGGAAAGAAACACGAAAAACAATACGAAATATGTGCCAAGACATTTTAAAGTTGTCAAACGTCCAGTGAGTAAAAATTTTCTGAAATTTGGTTTTGTTTATGTTTATTGTTACTGACGATCATTTATTTTATAGATTTATAAAAAACTTTAGAATAGGCAAAGCCGCTTTCAGTTATGTTTTAAAAGAACTGAAAACTAAATTACCACCGGTAGTAAAATCGTCCTCCTAACCTAACCTAACACCAGAATTTAAATTGGCAGCGTATCTAAGATTTTTAGCAGAAGGCGGATACCAGAACGGTGTCGGTCAGGACCATTTCGATGGTACGAAAATGCTCACATTTTTTACAATCGCAAAGGATTTTTTAGTGGCATATTTTTTCGTATTTTTTTGTAGATGATTTTTTCTTTTGGATATGTGACTATAAGCAGAGGATTTAGTGTTTGGATGCTACGTATCCTGGTGCTAGTCATGATTCCTTTATTTGGGGAAACAGCGAGGCTTCCGAATATTTCAAAAGCATATATAATAATGGGGATAGAAACTAAAAATTACTCGGTAAGAATTTTCATTTTACAAATTGTTTATTATGTTAATCTTTCAGTAACTTTTTTTAAAGCTGACGCTGGGCACCACCTCTTGCGATGGCTTATTACCCCATTCAGAAGTGCTGGGGTTAATACTTCCAAAAGCCGTTTCGGTAAAGGACACAGTTCCGGCCGTAATATTGTCGATCGTACAATCGAGGTCCGGAAAAATTGGTGTAGATGCCTGCTTGGAGTAGCCAGACATTTACACTAAACACCAGATTATGATGAGCCAATTGAATAACAATTTCAAGAGGACGATGAAAATACCGACCATGAAATTCAACACCAAGAAGACCAAAGATATTTTACAGAGGCGAATGAATTTCGAAATCAAAATTTATTGAACTTTTAGGTTGATAATAAAAATTTCATTGTTTTTTTATAAAAATGTTCTATTCATTATAAAACTTAGTCAGCCTCCTTGGTTAGACATACCACAAAAAAATGCAGCCTTATCATAATGCTTAAAATTACTCCTTATATCTAATTCAGTTTTTTTAGCTCAATTTCTAAGAGTTGCTGTTTAAATTTATTTTTTTCAAGTTCAAGCTGCTCCAATTTTAAATGATGCCTCTTGTTTTCTTATAATAGGTCATCCATAGTTCGCTTTATAGCCTTTTGATGATCACTTATTTTGTCCAGTGCCCTGTATATTTTTTTTTTTGGTTTGAGTTTCGTTGGTAAACTCTTTAATATCGTTGTACAATTTTTCCTGAACGTTTATTTGTTTTTTTAACAGCCTTAACTGTTTGGGCCTTATTTTGAAGAACTTCTGTAAGTATTTCCGTAACAATGCTGATATTTATTTGCGATTCCTCTATATCATTAGTTTTTGCTGTTAGTGAATTATTTTCAGATGTCGTACTTTGACATTTGGCATCGTTGGAATTGACAGGTCGCTTGCGAGGAATCCCGAACTTATTGCCTTTTGCCATACCTTCTACAAAATCTCTAAGGCGTACGATTTCAATCACTTCTCCCCTCCAAAGGGCTAAATGATATTTGTGAGTATCACCGCGTTATTGTGGGCTAATTTTTTCTTTAAGGAGCATTTATAATCACTCCAAACGTGAAATTAAAAATTAAAACATCTATTTGACTTGAGCAAATCTCCTAACCTTTTTCCAGTTCGCAATTTCTTTCATCGGTGGTTCTAGCGAATTTAATTCGTCGCGAATGTTTTCCCAAAACTTTCGAACGATCTCAAGATTTCCTATTGTATGGTTTCTTGCTTGTCCGAATGGACGCGTCTTCATCATTTGAACCAATTCCTCAAACTGAACTCGGTTCGTTGTGCGTTTTCTGTACAGAATTTTGTTTTTAAAGTTATTTTGTTTATAATTGACAGTTTAACTCACATTTTATGTCTCCATTTCAAAAAAACTACACCGAAATCTTTCATAGCCCCAGTAAATTTGATGCGTATTTGTAATGATAATGCATTACCGTCATTCGATCATTTTTCATTCGACATATTCAATAATACGTCAAACGTCAAATCCGAATAAAATTCCCTCCGCGGTGAATCCGGCGAGTTGTACAACCACCATGTATATTTAATATGCGTTATCGATTGACAAAAAAAAACCAAACTCAGTCCAAAAAATCTAAACTCGACATCGTAGAAAACGATCGAGTTTATTTTTTTTTTGCACTGACTAGTTTTTTTGCCCAATAGAAAACGATATTAGTAAAGCCGCGGCCAGACGATTGCAAATAGTAAACGAATATGACGTTTGCGATATTGGACAAATATGAATTTGGCTGTCTACTACGATCGCCTCTATAGCGAATAGAGCACAAATATGTACGTATATTTGTATTTGTTTTCTGTCCACACGATTTGTCATTTTTACCAACCGATAAGTAAGAAAAACAGGTTAAAAGATTCAAATATTTAAAAAAAAATTTAGGTGACCTTGAGACTGGTAATGTAAAAACAGCAAACCCATGGCCGTTACTATAAGATAAACCAATCACTCATATTCAAAAGAAATTCCCCCTTTTTAAAATGGGAGCATGAGGGTTAATAAATTATGACAACGTTGCTGTGTATTTTATTTTTATTTATTTCTAACATATTTCTAAAGAAATTCAAATTCCCTGTTCATTACTATTCTCACAAATTTATTACGTATGTACGTAGCACGACGATATTTTAATAGTATACTTTATCACATACTGTAAACAAATTCTTGCAATTATAAAAGTAATAACAAAAAAATGTTAAGGTCATTGCTTTTGTTGTCTTACGTTTATTATATTCTTATACCGTTGCTATACATATTTATTTATCATTTTTTCACGCTCTCTCTCTCCTCTCTCTTTGAGATTGTCACCTTCCATTATGTTCGTTTACATACAATCGTACTCGTACATGCAAGGTATTTCTTAAGTTAAATGGATAAGATATTTACAATTGCGTACATATATATTTTGTTTTGTTTATGTGGTAAACGCACATTCAAAAATTAACAGTATTTTACGTTTTTTTCAGGTGTTGTAAACTTTATTTTCTGTTGGTTTGGTGGTACACAACTTATTTTTTAAATTAGGATTTTCTTGTTGTCAAAAAAGCGAGCATATCGAAATCTTAATTTTCCAAATCCCAACTCATGATACACGTTGGTACCCAACCCCATCGTACGCTTATAAAAGTAAGATTTTGTAAAGTAAGATTTAGTACCCAAACGGTCAAAGAAGTCTGTTTTCATTTTAATTTTTAAAAATTACGCTCTCGGTAAAAACCGGTAAATGGTAAATCATTTCAATTAAAACCAATTTACCGGTAAATAAAAATCTAGATTAAGATTTCGTAATAAAAATCTAATAAAATGCTAAATTGCTACATTATATTTAAGACGTTATTCAAAATGGGACGTTAAAATATGGATTAGTATTAATCATTTACCGACGTACTTGGCGTGCTCCACACAGAACAACGCATTGAAAGCTTCAATGATTCGCCATTTGCACACAATACAAAACTTGACAATATTATGTTCGTGAAATTGGATCGAAATATCAGCCATCAATTATAATCAAGTTTGATGACAATTATCGAAGATTATACCACTTTAGATAATACACTCAAATCGTTTTGGGAAATCGAAGATGTTCCTTCATCAAGAGAATCAACATCGGATGAAATACATTTCGAAAGGTATTTCGAATCGACACTTCCTCCTGCCATTCAAGGGCGCATATTCCTATTAGGGGCTTTACGTGTAGGTACAATCGTTCGGCTAAAACACACGGACCATTGTTTCTTAAAAAACCTATTACTTCGGACCGAGTACATCAACCTCAAGAAAATTGAGTTAAGCCATATGGATGAGATCTCGAATCACAAATTTAGATTTACAATCTTCCTCATCACAGTATCATCCAAGCAAGGATCAGGCAAACGAATTCCCAGATACTCCTCGACAAAGTACCAAAATAGTTTCATGTTAAAATTAAGTTGGAATAAGTCAAAGCTGTCGAGCTCCTTTGGTCTCCATCGGCTAACGTCTTCGGCTTCAGCATCAATTTAGCATCGTTTCAGACGTCAGTTTGCATTTCTACATCAACAAAGCGTAAAGTCAGCCAATTCTGAAATAGTTGTAACATTGGCTCAAGATGGAAGGAACTACATGGAGCTTCGCCCCAACTGCTTCGCCTCATTTCGGTGGTTTATGGGAAGCCAGGATGAAATCTGTGAAACATCACCTTTGTCGAGCCATACATGACGTCTTACTCATTTTCGAAGAATTGGCTACTTGACTCTGCCAAATCGAGTCAGAGATATACTACGCCAATGATTTCAATATTTCATTCGATTATTCGTGTAAAATAACTATCAGTTTATTTGTAAATATGACTCTGTTACTGCGTGGATAACAGTGAAAAAACAGTTAAGTGAATTTTCTACTCCATTTTGTGTAACCCACATGTGAAAGTGATACCTACAACAAACAGTTACTTTTTAACATCAAGTGCTTACAACCTAATTTTAATTAATAAAACTGCTTAAATCAATATCAGAATGGCAGACATTAACGCGCTGAAAAATCAAAGGTCGGTCAACAAAGGCAAGATGACCCTTCATATTAAATAGCGTGAGCAAAGCTTCGGAAATGTCGATAGAAAGTGCAGAGTTAAGCTGAACCACGTCGAGAAATTGATGGAAGAATTTACGGTGATCGAAAACCACATATTCGATCTAGACCAATCTCAAAAACCGGATTTGGACAAGTTAATTCGTAAGCTGGGATTGAACAATCCGAATGCAAATGCAAGCTTCGAAAGCCCATTAAACGCAACGCAACCAGGAGCAGATGTAAGGCTTCCTAAGCTAAATATTCCTGCATTCTCCGGAGATTACATCGAGTGGCAGTCATTCTACGATCTGTACGTGTCCTCCATACATGATTCAACTTCGCTGTCACCTGTTCAAAAATTCCAGTATTTGAAAGGGTTACTTCGAGGAGAAGCGGCTAACCTCTTGCGACATTTCAGCATCACTGAAGCTAACTATATTAAAGCTTTACAAAAGTTGAGGCATCGTTATGACAGAAAACGACACGCTATCAATGCGTTCATCAGAACATTTATCGATCAATTTTAACATTAAGAGATTAATCGATACCTCCGATAAGGTTTTGCGTGGTCTAAAAGCTATGGGGCCACAAGGTGAACAGCGAGATCCGTGGTTAGTTTATATACTTGCAATCAAATTAGATGACGAGTCAAAGGGTCTATGGGCGCAAAGAGTGTCCAACAATTCAAGAATTTTTTGACTTTTTGTTACGAAGAGGTGATGCTTTGGAATCACTGCGCAGCACAACAAAACGAAGTTCAAGTTCAATCAACAAACAACCATTAATCAAAGGTCACGTAACAGTTCATTATAGCAAATGTCCTATTTGTCAAGCAGATGGACATCTAAAATATCAATGTCAAGTATTCAACGGTATTGATGTTTGGAAGAGAAGATAGGTAATTAAGAGCAATAAACACGCGATCTTTAAATGTTTATCCAAACGAAGATGTCCAATATGTAGAGGAAAGCGTAACACCCTTCTTCATTTGCCAGAGACTGAGCTGACAACCGATATGAACAAAATAGAAAGCAAAGACGAACCTACTACAAGTTGCGGAAATGCAGTCTTGTCATACTGTAATGGGAATAGCATCGCTCAATCAATTCTTCCAACTGCTCTAACAGATATCGTATGTTCTTCGGGTCAAACTGTTCGCTGTGGCGTTCTTTTAGATTCAAGCTCTCAAGCTAGCTTCGTAACAGAGTCATGTATGCTGCTTGGAATTCCACGATACAATGTGGGAATTTCAGTGAAAGGAATTGTGCAAGTTGAATCAGGTACAACAAATGGGGTTGCCAACGTACACATCCAGCCACAGTCGAGCCCAACTTTAACAATAAAAGTGTTTATAATGAAGCGGATCTGTCTGACAGCGCCCAAAATAGCTCAAAACTAAAGACAATTTGCTTGGTGGGTCAACTAGTATTGTTCTTAGAAGAGGGGTGCCCACCGTGAAAATGGCTGATGCGAAGGCTCTGACCGTTTGCTCCAAACTGTCACAGGAAAATGCCAACATTCGACCTTTAAACGACTGATGATAAAACTTTGTCCAATACCTATCGCCGAAAATGTTATCCGAAAATCAAGAAGTTTTAATGCTTCAAGGTGGCCGGAATGTTGGACGTGCCAATTACTTATTTCCCTGTCACCGAATATGTTGCGTTACCTTAAACAAAAACCAACGTTACGCAACGGCATACATAAAGAACCATAGCATCAAAAGGATCACCTAGCGAACACAAAAGGGTGAAATTCTTTTCTCTGAAACGCCAAAAGGAGAAAAGGCCTTGTATTTTTTTATTGGAGTAAATGTTACATAAATATCAATGCTAATATAACGATGTTTCATTCCTAATAAGGAATCATTTAATTTAAATTCGAATATTTACGAAAAACCGGTATATGGACCCGATAGATGTCAAGTGTATGCGTTTTGTATTATGGTATTATTTATTTTTCGTACCATAGAAATATTGAGGTAAACTGTATCTTTTCTAACTACCCGATTATTAAAACATATTTTACATTTATCCGGACATACCTCTGGCACAGCTCTTTTTATTGTTAAACATTTTAAACATATTTGGAGGGTATTGGTAGTAATATCGTACACCGCGAAAACAGGGCCAGTTATTTATTTTACACAAAATTATTTAAATAGGTTGAAACAGTATCATTAAAACCAATTTGCCAGTTTTTTGGTTTCTCCTCGAGTTATCAACATTTCTTCAGGATATACTATCCGACTCCATTTTATAATCAGCAAGCAATATTGAAGCGAAACAAATAAATTTAACTTTAATTGCTGTTTATACTCATTGTTTGTCCAAAAATGTTGTTCCTTTATCGGTGAATGTGAAAGTAGAAAACTGCTGGTGAAAGCAAGTACTTTATTTATTTATTTATTTATTGTGCACATTTAATTTATATCGTTTTCGGTACACCCTATTTTGAGCATCAGCTCATTCATAATAAGATGTACCAAAAAAAAAAACAATTTCACCCAGTAGCATCTCCAAATCCCACCATAACTTGAGTCATTGCTTGAAACAGTAAAGGCATCAGTTTTTCTTTCTCATCAGTTTGTTTTGGTTTCGCTAGATCTTTCCTCTTGACCCATAAACTTCATCAAAATCGTGAGAAAATAGGCTTAGAACAACATCTTCATCTGACATCAACGTTTCTGTTTGTTTTCGGGATGATACTTGTATGGCTCGAGCGTTTACGTAAATTTTAATTAAGCGAACAAAAAAAAAAAAAAAATTCAGCAAAAAAACACGTCCACTGACGTGAAAGTCAAAGGCGACTCTATCAACCATGAGTCGGTTACGTATAAATTATGATATAACCATATAAAAAGGGTAATCGATGCCTCTTTTGAAAGATCGAATACTTAATTGGCTATACCCAAACTTGAAGACTCCAATCGCCACTAGAAACTCGTAATTTTTAAATATCGTAGGTCGCCTTGGTAGAGCCGCTACAATACATATGTGCCAAAAGGTGATGATTTTTTTATTTTATTGAGAAGAATAAATGTGCGGCAGCGATATCTGACACTGAAACCATTCGGGGTAAGAGAATTGGCCTAGAATAACAGCTTATACTGGCAGTTAAATCGGGTTCTCTCTGCTTGTAGTCGAATTTTTGTTTAAGACAGCCAAGTTTACTGAAATCATAACTACTTACATACACCTGGCATAAGTTAAATAGGCATACAGGTAACATAAAAGCCAAAGCGAACTTAATGTTATGTATAAAAAGTTAGCCCAGGATTTTTATCCCAGGACAACGATATTGTTAACGCGACACTATCCCAGGAAATCATTGAAATGCTAGTATGTATTTTTAGTCATCCCAGGATATAAACATATATACATATATAGTATGTATCGCAATTAAATATAAGTAAACTTGTACATAATTTTTAAAGCAGTAATTAAAATAAAATATATGTAATCATTCTTATTATGGATCCATGTAACAATAAAAATTAGGTATATTCACAATTAATTTGAGATAAATTAATATATTGAATTAAGCTCAATTTAAAAATATGTTCTAAAAATTAATAAACAGGGAAAAATTCATATTACTTAAGTATGCATGGACAGGACATGACACAGTATATTACGCCAAAAATAAAGAATGATTAAGTTACCTAGAAAGGGGACTTCAAAGCATCAAATATCGATAAAAATGACTTGGGCTCTGGTTACAATTCGAGTTTCGTTCGAATATAATTTAGGCCAACTGTCTACTTCTATATCACCAACATACACATTATACTCAGAATGATTTACAGGTACAGACTTTTTGTTTGGGCGTATCTCTTCTTTTTTTTTTTTGGTATCACTTTTTTGGTTCAAATATATCATCTGAATTTTCTGTTTGTTTATCGAAATCCGAATCAACATCATTGTGTTATGTTATAGAGATTTTTAGTTTACATCCAAACACACTACACTAAGTCTTTTTTATAGAATGAAGCGTACCTTATTTGAAGGGTAATTACAATACCATTCAAGCTAATGTAGTCACTACCTGAGAACATCTCTGAGATTCGTGTGATTTGGCTTAGTGTAGTAGCACCAACACACACACACACACACACACACACACACACACACACACACACACACACACACACACACACACACACACACACACACACACACACACACACACACACACACACACACACACACACACACACACACACACACACACACACGCACACACACACACACACACACACACACACACACACACACACACACACACACACACATACATATTGAAAAATTTGGTACATTTTGATAAATTGTAACCAGAGCCCAACTCATTTTTATCGATATTTGATGCTTTGAAGTCCCCTTTTTAGGTAACTTAATCATTCTTTATTTTTGGCGTAATATACTGTGTCATGTCCTGTCCATGCATACTTAAGTTACATGAATTTTTCCCTGTTTATTAATTTTTAGAACATATTTTTAAATTGAGCTTAATTCAATATATTAATTTATCTGAAATTAATTGTGAATATACCCAATTTTTATTGTTACGTGGAACCATAATTAGAATGATTACATATATTTTATTTTAATTACTGCTTTAAAAATTATGTACAATTTTACTTATATTTAATTGCGGTATATATGTATATACATATGTATTATATCCTGGGATAACTAAAAAATACATACTAGCATTTCAATATTTCTTGGGATGGTACAAAATAATAGAATAATACTGATTTCCTGGGATAGTATCGCGATAGTTTAAGTGTTAACAATTTTGTTTTCCTAGGGTGAAAATCCTGGGCTAACTTTTTATACATCTTAATGTTGGGTTTATCAAACGATGGGTCGGTAAATTCCAAGACACAACTACAATATTGACGATATATTTCGCCTAAGTGAAATCCCAAGTAGAGTATGTGGCAACTGTCTGGAGTCCTTGCTATTCAATCCATATCAATAAAATTGTAAGTATTAAAAAAAAACCTCTTGTTTCTACCAATTGCAATTACGACTATAATATATGTATGTACCTTATCATGATAATGTGGCACGCCTACCTCCATATACGACAAGATGGCTACAAAAACTGCACCTTTGAAAATGGAAGAGTTCATTTGGATGAAAACGTAGTTCTTGGCCATCACACAAAGCTAACATAATCGAAATTATTTGCCAATGATATGAGGATTTATTGAGCACAACTTACTTTCACAGGTAAACGTAATTATCGCATACTAAAAATTAGATTCCTGAACACTAGAAAAAAAAAATTAAATTTAATTTTTATTTTTATTTAAGTTAATTTTACGGTAATTCATTGTACGGTATTGTACAAAAGCGGAAGTTTGTAATCGTAATTTCAAAACTAATAATAGTTAGTACTGCTGATGTGCTACATAATATCGTAAATATGTGCAGCAAATAATTGTATCGTAAAAATTCAACCTCAATATAGATAGACAAACATAAATACTTACCCATTTATATGCAACAAAACATTAATTACGTACATACTCATAAACACAAGCACACAATTTTTATTGTTTTATGCAGCAACATAAATAATGTGGGCATAACATTTTTTTTTTATTAACAAACCTTAATTAAAAGTTACGTATTTCGAAATGTTTTAATCGATTCCGATGCCATAAAAGCGATTATCAATCTCTCAATATTTTTTACGATATCTATACGTGTGAAATTTATGTTCAGTATTTAATAGCCAAGCGAAATAATAAAATATTTTAGTTTACTTAAGTATTTGTTCTACTTCTGTATTGTTTATAAATCATCGCGAACAATATTTTACAAAAATTATACTGAGTAATACGATCTTCGATTTGCAAATCGAGTTAAATGATTCATATCTAAAGATTTGTTTTTGTGTTAATCTATCGGAATAGGGCCGAAAGGCCGAATGTCGGAAAGCCGAATGTGTCGAAAGGCCGAATATGTCGAAAGGCCGAATATCGAAAAGCCGAATTTCGAAAGGCCGAATGTGTCGAAAGGCCGAATATGTCGAAAGGCCGAATGTCGAAAGGCCGTTTGTGTCGAAATTGATTTTAATTTTTCATCTTTTTATGAATGAAAATTTACAAAATTTTTATGAAAATTGAAATTTATATTTTTATCAAAATTTTTTTATAAAAAATTTTAATAGTAAATCGCAAATTAAAAATTAATTAATTTTAATAAAAAAAAATAAATAAATAAATTTTTTTTCCGACAAAATTTGATCAAATTATTATGCTATATACACAGGATTTATTATTTATTTATTTATTTATTTAGATCAGTTAAGTTAATGAATAGTAAAAAAAAAAAAAAATGAATAATTTTAGATTAAAAAGAAATAAAAAGAATACTAACAATACGGAACATTACCTGAAAAAACGAAAACTTTAAAAACGTAAAATGAGATTAAAAATTGCAATTACTAATTGCCTTCCGAAAATACACTCTGGATCTCTCAAAATGAAATAAATGGTAAAATTTATTAAAAATTCTAGCCATTGACTTGGTTGGTTCATTGGAACCATAATTCGTTCTATGAAAGTCAACGAACAAAAATTCCCTTGGACGCAAGCTTCTGGTAGGTACATAAATGCTCCAACCAGAATTGAGTTCAAGACAGAGGCAATTTTTCGGCGTTTAACCAACATATCAATGTGAAGGCACTCACACCGAATCACATACGATGGGAGACTGCGCACCTGTTCCCACATAGGTAGATTACGATCAGATAAATGGCCAAGCTTCCTGGCCATATAGATAATAAAACGTTACTGAATAGATTCCAATCTTGCAATATGCACATCATGATGAGGATACCAAACCACTACAGCATATTCAAGGTGAGATCTTACTAAAGAAGTATATAAACTAACACATGAAAATGCATCCATAAAATCCTTGGTCATTCTAAAAATAAAACCTAACATAGAATTGGCCTTTAATATTATTTTATCTATGTGTAACGCAAAAGTTAATTTCTGATCAAACAGAACTCCTAAATCAACAATTGAAGTTACTTTACAAAGTAGATCTCCATCAAAATAATAATTGACAATATTTGGATTGAGTGTTCTGAAAAACGACATCACCTTACACTTCTGTACATTGATGAACAATTTATTCTTAGAGCACCAACTAGATAATATATTAATTTCAGATTGCAAAACCTCAGCATCATTTACAGATTGAACATGCATGAAAATCTTAAAATCATCAACAGATAATAAACATTTACAGAATTTAAAAATATCAGGAATATCATTCACAAATAAAAGAAATATAATTGGGCCTAAATGAGACCCCTGAGGGACTCCTGAATGACAATAGATATAATCTGACAACATAATTCAATAGAACATACAGCTTCCTACCAACTAGATAAGAAGAAATCCATTTAAGAAAATTTGGATCAAGACCAATAACCGAAAGTTTTCCAATAATAATTTTATGGTCGATTGAATCAAAAGCTTTAGCAAAATCAAAGTAAATTAAATCAACTTGGGCGCCTTTAGATTCAAGTGACTCACTAGTGAATTTAGTAAATTGCAACAGATTGGTAGTCGTAGATTTTCCACTGGTGAAACCATGCTGGAAACAAGAAATTATCTCTTTAGTATGGAATAACAAATGTTTCGACACAATTAATTCGAAAAGTTTTGGTATAGACGAAAGAATTAAAATACCACGATAATTTGATATATCAGAACGGTAACCCTTTTTTTAAATTGGAACAATGTGAAAAATTTTCCAAGCTGTAGGAAATTGTCCAGAAATTAATGATTGGTTAAAAAGATAACATAATGGAGTTACAATATATGAGCTCACACATTTAAGTATTGACGAGGGTATCCCATCAGACCTACATCCATCATTAAAATCTGACAGATATTCATAAATGTCATCTTCAGTTATTGTTAGGTATGGAATGTTAAATTGGCAATTACTAACAGTAGGGTCGCTATCAAAGGATCCTTAATTAACTTTATACACCGATTGAAAGAAACTAGCAAAACCCTCGCAGATTTCAGGAACCGTTTACCTCCATTAAAAATCATTACCGATGGAAAGCCAGTTGTATTACGTTTTTCGTTAACAAACTTCCAAAATGTTTTAGGGTTTTGTTTGATATTAGCTTCAATCACACTTATGTACTGACAATATTTAGAATGAAATACAGATTTAAATTGTTCACGTAGATCAACAAATTTGGATTAATTAAGTTGACAATTATTGGACCTGAATCTATAATTTGAACAAGGAGAAACGTGTACAAAATAAAACAAAATAAAAGATTAACGGGATCGTTATACAGGTATTTTCATGTCACATCTATGTATTGCTCTATACCTATATATATGTATGTGTATATAGATATATATATATATATATATATATATATATATATATATATATATATTTATACATATATATATATATATATATATATATATATATATATATATATGTATATATATATATATATATATATATATATATATATATATATATATATATATATATATATATATATATATATATATATATATATATATATATATATATATATATATATATATATATATATATATATATATATATATATATATATATATATATATATATATATATATATATATATATATGTATAAATATATATATCGCACTAACACTTTCAAGGATAAGGTATTAAATGTACGAGGGTATCTGTGTGCTTCATCGCTGAATCAGGCTTGTAGTATTACATTAGTGTTGGTTTTGTTTTGATACATGTATGAAGGTATATGTAGTCTTACTTTGGGAATTTTACAACGGCAGTGCCGTGCATTTTCATGTTGGAATGAATGATTTCATTCCTGAGAAATAGGTATAGAAAAATTCTCTTCTTATCGTAGTTTGTGGTGTTTGCCACTGGAGTAAATATATTAAATCTGTTTGGTTTTATGAGTTGGTATTAAATAACAATTCTCTTATTATCACTATATTGTACTTGTTAAAATTCTAAATGATAATTATATTTAATAAAAATTGGCTTGGTACCAACTGTTGAAAGTAAAAAGAGAAAAATTGTTCTTGGCTCTTACTTTGGGCAGAATTTCATTCCTGTTAGAATAGCAGTAGCTTTTACCAAAGTAAGACGGCAATAATATTATTCTGTTTTAATCTTTCTACTCTTCTTAATATGTGTTTGAATATGTAGTATAAAACTGAAAATTGTTTATTTGCCATAAGTGTATTGTTTGTATGCAGAGTAAATGTACGTCTGTTCGATCCAAATGGGATTCTTATACATACATATTTCGTATGATCGAGGATATTTGAGTCGAATTCCGAAACAGCAATACGCAAAACATAACAAATTATTTATTTGTGCATGCCAAATTTTAAATGTCAACTATATGGCGCATAGAAATGTGCATTAGGGGATGTTAGTGTTAGTGTCTACGGTAAATGCTGGTTATTGTGAATTTTATTATATTAAATACATATGGTATAATGAATGGTGATGTTGAAGTTATTTTGCGATTAGTGCATGACTATGTGTGTGAGGATATTTATTGTTTGAATAGACGGAGAGTCTCGGTGGATG
Source organism: Tipula vernalis (assembly GCA_958295665.1). Lineage (NCBI taxonomy): Eukaryota > Metazoa > Arthropoda > Insecta > Diptera > Tipulidae > Tipula > Tipula vernalis. The sequence goes on along the minus strand of OY282558.1, from coordinate 322,838,775 downwards.
TCTTGCGTATTCTAGGATTTCCGTTGGTCATAGGGAGTCTCCGTCAATTTTGTCTGCATAAGAATATTGATTTTTATAAGTTCCTTGGTGGAGGAGAGTTATGGAGTCGTGTTGTGACATGGGTATAGTGGGGTTGTATTCGAATTTATGATACGGGGGACTGGCTTAATGCTTGACCGTACATTGCAAGCAATCAATCAATCAATGAATCAAGCATAACAATGCCTGTATAAAGATAGTTAAAAATGTTGTTCTAAGGTGACAAAAAATGTCTTCTGCTGAAATCAATCATTTTGTTGGTGTTAAATTGTAGTTTATATATATTGATTGAAACACTATACTAGTTGAATGAGCGGCAAGGCATGTTATCTAGGATAGGGGAGGTTTCCTTTTATGTGGTGTTGTTTACTACATTGCATTTCAAGAATATTTGAAATATTGATGGAAACATTTTAGCACTTTTTGGTTGTTGAATTTAACTATATCATAGTGTCATAGTTTGTTCGAGTATTTTGTCTGATGGTGTGGTTGTTATAAATTATACTAAATTGTATGTAGTTGTGAGATCGTCTCCAAGCTACAGAAATATTGGTGAATTCTCGCTCAACCCCCACAGAAACGCCAAGCATACAGCGGCTATATAGCGTGGAGGTTGTGTTGGCTTGTGATATCTATTTTATTTTTTATTTATTACTACCTAATTTATATAAGTTAATTTATATTGGTTAAGTAGTAAAGCAATTTAGTTCTCAGAGTAACCAGGAAAACTCTATTTGAGTCTTATTAGTGGATATCGTGTATGGGTACATGTGGTACTTAACTAAACAATTAATATTCTAAACCTTTTGTGTAGTTTATAATAATTAATTTAAACATCATTAACTGAGTAAATAAATAAGTAATTTAAGCATTATTAATATCCTTTTGCAAGATTTTTAGGAAATTGCCGATTAGTTGAATTTTTAATAGTACGGTTAAATATATAAAATATATATTTTATCAGCTTTTATTTTTGAATTTAGTTGCAGTAGGTAAACCATTAATTAACTATCTACAGGAGAACGATGGCTAATGAAACAAGTGCTGTGAATTTGAATTATAACTTAGCAATTTATAATTTTTTAACATTCCCGTAGAATTTTATTGTTGATGTTGAATTATTCATATGGCTTAATATTATGGTTGAGGTTGTTATTGGTATTGAAGTGGGTGTTGGTATTGGTGTTCGTACTGGTGTTAATGTTCATACTTGTTGGTATAATTGTTAATGATAGTTTTGGTATTAGTATTCATATTGGTTAGTTAAAATGGTTTTAGTTTAGAACACTCCTGAGAAACTCGACCAAAATGACAATGGCTATGATGACAGCACGATGGCCAGATGGTTGTTGGTTGAATGATTGTCAAACTATTAATGGTTATTTATTTGTGGTACATAGAGATTGATCTAGAATTTATTTCAGAGATTCAAATTTATACTTAATTAATTTTAAAATAGTTATTATAAAGAATTAATGCATATTTTAAATTTAGGAATGTCTTGAGGAACCTGAAACAACCTTAAAGGAGTTGGAGCAGTAGATTAACTTTAAATTGTATTGTCTTGTGCTAAATAAATTACTCAAAATATATTACTAACAAATTTACTAACTATCAACTAGTTAGGTGTCTGGAACCGGGTTGAGTCTTTGTTGCTAACATTCCTTTCCCATCCCTCGATTTTGTTATATGTAAAAAGGTGTAAGACGGCGGCCTGGCCAGGGGCGGATATCACAACTATTAGACTTATGTGGTTATCGATGTGGCGCCTTCCTTTACGGGGTGAAATATTGCTATGTTGGCTTCATGAAAAGCGGAATATGATGGTACATATTTCCTTGGTAAGGGAGAGTTATGGTGTCGTGTTGAAACATGGGTATAGTGGTGTGGTAGACAGCAGGCCAAGAAGTAGGTTGTAATAAATTCTCAAAATCAGTAACGTCCACATATAATTTAAATGACGAAAAATTACGGTCTGCATCATTAATCCGTCGAGATATAATACGCTGGCAGTTTACATCCTCAATGTTAAATTTAACTTTAAGATAATCCAAAATTACAGTTTCGGAAACATCTTTATGGAGTCGAGAAACAAATAAAGTTTTACGTGGCTTAAAACTTGGAGCGATGAGACCTGATCACCAGTGCCAATAATTGGTCGCTCAGAATGAGGTTTGATATGATGTGCAGCCCCACTATTATGAGCATGATGAGAAGCTTGAAACGACAGTGGCGATTTAATATTAGCACGTATTTTCAATTTATTTAAATCATTTTAGAATAACAAATAAATTCAATGGTTTTAAATATTGATTTAAATCAATTAAGTGAAGGAAAATTTAATGAAAATTCGGCCTTGGCCTTTCCACACGTTCCGCCCTTCGACCCATTCGGCCTTTCGACCCATTCGGCCTTTCAACACTTTCAGCCTTTCGACCTAATCGGCTATTAGACTTTCGGCCTTTCGACACATTCAGCCATACGACATTCGGCCGTTCGATATTCGGTCTTTCTGCATCCGGCCTTTCGACATTCGGCCTTCCGACATTCGGCCTTTCAACTTCGAACGAATCTATCTACATATAGCAATGCCATCCGCATATAGATTTGTATTTATTGAAATAAAACTAGGTATATTAAGTAAAGAAAAATGACATACGGAAGTCATAAATACTTTAAAATATTCACAAAATCAAAAAATTTGTTTAGAAAAACTTAAAATCCCTTAAGATTGGAAAAGTAAAAAAAACAGTAAACATATTATTATGCGCACCGTACATCCATAATTAAATTTTTTATGTCTTTGTACTCCTATGTTTGGATTTTTTGTCTGTGCAGCGATGATAGAAATACAGTTCTTAAGGTATTTAAGAGTTTTTTTTAAATAAAAACAGAAAAAGGTTTTTTGTAGTTCAAATCAAATTATAATCATCACATTTTGTTCCTCCCCTGTCTACAGAACACAGGCATCGAAACAAAATTGAATTAATGAGTATACTGGTGAACAATAAATTTTCATGTGGAGCGTAAAATTCTTTTTGAAATTTTTTTGTATGAGAAATGCGATGATACCTATTGAAGATTAAAAGTTAGATAAATGGTTTAAGGTACCAACAAAAAAAAAAAAAAAAATGAAGAAAAGGTTGTGTTTATTTTTCAGGTGTAATTTGGACAGAAACGAATGTAAAAATTGAAAGAGTTAACTATTTAAAAATTTCAAATTAAATAGGTGTAGGTCTCAAATTCGAAATGGATTACCTCTGTGCCGTGTAACTGTAAGATGTTGCATGCCAATTGTTTTCCGTGGTGTTCATCACCGGATACTGATAAATAAGAGTACACCTTTGAATTAACCATCTTTATTGCCGCCTGACTAACGGGAAAAAATTAGTTTTACTTTCCTGTATATTTAACAAATTTGTTGAATTTTTATTTTTCTCAGTAAAGCGAGTAATAATAATGGGTAAGTATTGTAATCGCAAAAAACAAATTTGTTCCAGACTTTCAAATTTCTCGACCAATTCAAGATGCCAAAAACATCGATTAAAACAATGTCATGTCCGTCCAAATATTGATAGTTTTGACCGGGTCTGGATCGTTATTCGTTACAACATATTTCATTATAACATAGCTGTATACGTATGGATATGTTTACGACATATTTCAATACGGCATTTGATACACTACGGCATCTTCCAGGACGGCATATCGTTACACTAAGCCATATTACTTTACGGCATATTTCAATATACTATGGTACACTATGTTTTATGGTAAACTATGGAATATTTTAAAATCTGGTTATTTCTTAAGAATTTTAACATTTATGATGAAATTCAACACATCGATAGAACGGATCTCAAACTCACAAAGTCTTCTTGGTAATCCTCTCTTGGTTCGAGAAAAATGGACTCGTGCCGTTTTTTACGGAAATGTAATATTCATGGAGCCAATCTGTAAGCCAATAAAATTTTGCTAGCAATTCTGCACCTATTTCCTTGAACCACTCAGGTATTTCTTCCAGTTCAAGGAAACATAATGCTGCAACTTGGCAAAATGTTAACACAAAATCCTTTAAACATTAACTTTAACTTACTTTAACTGTTACGTTTTCGAACACTGTGCGGATACTGTTGATCGCGGCTTTTTCAAAATTTGTTACCGCCCACTTAGCGCTCAACTGAATTTCAATTTCCAAAGCAATTTCCCTCATACAATGCGGTTGATTTATCGTTCATTAGTACGTAAACGACCACTAGATAAACTGTTTTATGAGGTGCAATGCTGCAGTGGATTGTATATAGTGGGAAGAACAACCTAGGAACCGCTTGTTAAATTTTGACTTGTTGTTAGAATAATTATGCGGTCATCTCTTTCGATGATGTCTCCAAAAACGAATTTACCTCCATTGATTTGTTGGTATTTCATTGGTTTCAAAATTTATCGATACAGGTTCCTTATCGGCTATTGTTGTTTTTCTCGCGCTTAATTATTTCAGTTAGGGCTTTCCTTGATGGAATGCAACCGGCTATAGTTTCAGGAAGCGTTGTTATAGTCGTCTGCAGTATTTGGCAAGGCTAATTATTCGACGTACCCACAGTTTCTTTAATGCTGCTCCATCGGGATAACATAGTATTTTCTATTATACTGCTTCTCATTGTACACCTCCATTTGTTTGCCAAGGCATAGAAATCGTAAGTTATCCGCTTACTTCTGCTCTCACATTTCTGCATTTTTCACCATTTCTGCCATTTTTTACCTGTTATTTATAATTTATTACAACAAATTTTTTCAGGTATATTTTTTGTAATTAATAATTAATTTTTTATGGCACGAAATTTTAAAATACTTTTATAATTTCATATCAAATGAGAATAATTTCTCTTTCTATTTATTCAATTTTTCATTTAGGTTTTTGAAACTTTACCGTTCTTTTGATACATTAGGTATTTCAACCTATTAGATGTTACATCCTTAAAAATATAATTGTCTTTTAAAACTTTTTGAAATACACATAACAATTCATACAATTTATTACGTTATGTGAATTTGTAAAACTCTCATTTTAATTTTGAAAATATCTCTATACACATCCTCCTTTAAATGTTCAAAAGCAGCGGTCAACAAAATTTTATAACAATGAAGGTGCTTACTAATTTTGAAATTCCTATCTACCTTCATTATAAAACCTTATTAGTTTTTATTAGATCAGGTATAGTTTTTGTGTTACAGCTGCTACCAGTAAAATTCTATTCTAACAAATATTAATGGCTCTACATAAAAAAAACACATAAAATTACACAAATTCAACATAAATATTAATCAGAATGAAACAGTATCATGAATCGAGAAAAAATGTTTCAGTCAAATCTGGAATAAAAAATAGGGGTTCATATTTTGGTTTCAAAGTTACCCCGCGCCCCACCTACAAGGAGGAGGGGAGTACCCTCTAACAATTTTAACACTAATGTATTTCCCCCACGGAGTAATTAAGTTTTGATCTCTACCATTTTTTCGTAGAGGCTTATTTTACGAGATATTTGAGTGTATCAGGTTAAAAAAATCACCCGGTATATTAATCCTTGCGATTTAATTTTCCTTCGAAAAAAAAACGGTTTAGAGATATCTATCAAGCGTTTATTTTGTCCGCTATATTTTTACTGCGATGTTTTTGTTGCGATAATTTTGTTTCGATAATAAGGTAGAAGCCAAAAAATTAACTTTCGAAAACGCCATTTTTTTTCTTTTAATGTTTTTTCCGATTTTTATTTTTGTCATACCGAAATATGCCATACTGGAATATGCCTTAGTGTACCTTTTGCCGTAGTGTTATATACCATAAAGAAATATGCGGTAAAAAAATATGCCGTAATGAACGGCTCCCGTTTTGACCAGAATTTATTGAAATCTTATTTGAATTGAATCAGATTCGTTCGTTCCTTATTTAAATCGAAGAGTCGAATACGTTCGAGAATGTTCACAAATAACCCCGCCCACAAAAAACTTTAACTGGCTTCATTGAAGAATTGGCTGAGTATATGAATCTTAATAGAAATTAACTATGGGCGCCATTAAATGGTTGGCGGATGAGATTGGGGAGAGATAGTGAAAATAAAACACTGTATGACAGGTAGACGGGATAACGATCACAAAAGATAATTCACATTAATTCTGATTTTGTCTTGTTTGTATAATAATTTATTTATCAGATTGTTCGAATGAACCACAACGAAGCTTCAGGAAACAAATTTTGAACATTGTGGATGCCCTCTAAGCGGAGTAATTAAAATCCTTAAAAATTGCAAGGTGTATAACAGAGAAGTATAAAATGGAAATTACCGGGGGCTATTTCAAAAAGGTCGAATATGAAAAATGGTGAAATAGATTCTTTTTAACATGCCGCAATTGTAAATAATGTTGTATTAATTATAAATTTGTGATTTGGTGGCTTCAGGTCGATTCTTTTGGGTAAATTTTGGACTTTTCATTTCAAGACGAAAATTGAAATTTGCAGTACAACTGTTGATTTTTCTGAATAAAGAATCCAGTTGCTCCATTATTATCACTCATAAGTGCATATTATAATCGTTCATGAAAATATTGTGTATACATAATACAGAACAAGTGTCCCTCTTCCATTTTTTTTTCTCTTTTATAGAATATTAATCTGATCGTCTTTCGAATGTCGTTATTCAGCAGTTGTTCTGTTCGAATTATTCAATCCAACAAACCGCGGTTTTGCCTTTAAAAACAGTTCAAGAAATCTTCTTATTACATTGAAACAAAATGAGATACATTTGAAAGGTAACCGATAGTCTCGTGTTGCATTGAGAAAGATGTCAATATACCAAGTGCAGAAGCGCTAAATTTTCAAACGGGTTTTAATTTTGCAACGTTCCGCAGTATTTTCCTCTAATCGCGGGAATTCAAGTGTTGATACGGTGCAATTAACCTCCCATCAGTTCCCAATACCTATCAATCAGGTTCCAAAAATGAAGATTCTGCTGAGCAATCCTTTACGAATAATTTTGGAATAAATAATTTCAGATCAGATTTTAAGGTACCGAGACTGAAATTGCCTGTTTTCGATTACGTGTTTACGTCAACAGTCCTTGAGAATACCACATTGTCACCCGCCCAGAAATTTAAAGTATTTATTAGGCTAAATGCGCGGTCCAGCATATACTACCATATGCCATTTTCGTGTCGATGACGCAAATTATGTTGAAGCTCTAAAATGTCTTATCAAAAAATACGATAAAAGGAAAACGATTGTTGAAACATACATTTGCGACATTTGATCAAATTCCAAACTTATTTCAACCCCTTCCGCCTCTGGGTTGATGAAGATTTAAGATAGAATTGATGAACAATCCGCGGTTTGAAGTCATTAGGTCCAAATGCTTCCGAGCGAGATCTTTGGATTGTATATTTAGCCACGGAGAAATTGGATGAGGAGTCCAAACAACTATGGAGATGCGAAACCTCAGAAAAGGAATTTCCTATCATACATCAGTTTTTGGCATTTATATCTAAAAGGAATGGATGCTTTAGGAGATTCCGGCTCTAAACGAGTTCATAATGCACCCCAAATTATCTCTGTCGAGTAAGTTGTTTCATGTAACACAGCAACCTGCTTGCCCGTTATGCACCGATGAACATCACAAATTGTTTACGTGTAACAAATTTCGTAATATGCGGGTCGATAGCTGTCGATAATTAATGAAAACCCTAAATCGTTGCTACAATTGTTTATCGGATGAGCATGCTGTAAGGCAAAGCAAGAACTCGAAAAGTTGTTTGAAATGCCACAAAAGACATAACACCTTGCTACACCTTGAAGAAGTCACTAATCCGCCAATCTCCACCAGCAAGACTAAGATGTCTACGATACAACCGAGCTCATCAACATCAGAACCAGCGAAACTCTACTTAATTCTTGCTATCCACGATGAACTACCAATTATGATAGTCCGCACCCGTCAACAATATAAATACTTGCAACAGAAAATCGAAATTGGATGGAACTGGAAATTGAGGACGAGATGTTCTACTTCGATGTGAACATTTATTCCATGCGCTCACTGATGGTAAAATAGAATATATTGAAAGTAGCCCCGTCGCTCGCAACACCCATTTTGATTGGGTCATTGGAGGAAATTTTCACCTAAGGTAATCCCAAATCCAATTAAACCAAGGACAACCAGGATTATCAATTATTGAGAATTCCCTCCAGCGATTTTGGGAAACTGAAGAGATTCTCAACCCTAACTGTCTCACCGATGGCGTATGTACCTGCGTAAAATATTTCCATGATAATGTTTTGAAACAAGATAATCGGATATCTTTACCGTTGCCATTTAAAACCTATCCACCAAATCTTGGTGATAGCTACCATCAAGCATTACGACGATATTTGTCTCTAGAAAAAAGACTTGATTCAGATTTTCCACTTAAGGAAGCCTACGTAAATTTTCTTCAAGAATACTTATCCCTAGGACATATGGAACCTGTACCCGAACATGAGATTCTTGCACTTCCAAATAAAACGTACTTTATGCCTCACCATCCACTTGTTAAAAGCTCTACTACCACAACTAAGGTTCGTGTTGTGTTTGATGCTTCCGCGAAGACGGCATCCGGAGAATCATTAAATAATAATCTCCTTGTAGGTCCTACCATGTAACAGAATTTAATAAATATTCTTATCCGATTCCGACAGCACCGATTTGTAATATCCGCCGACACCGAGAAAATGTTTAGGGAAATTCTCATCCATCTTTTTAGCCTCACAATCGCTCCATTATGTCGCTGATAAGTTTTCTGATAAGTTCTGATAAAACGCGATTTTTACATGGATGACCTGATGTCAGGAAGGGAAACACTACTTGGAAGCAGCATTGTAGTTGCCGAGGGAACTCATATGTGTATGCTTGCTCAAGTTAGGTGGGTTTAACTTACGAAAGTGGTCAGCGAACCATCCTGCATTGTTAGAACCCATTCTGGCTGAAAAGCGGGAACTTTCCTCTTGGGAGATAGGCGACGAATCTAAGGTAATCTCCGTTCTAGGAATAAAATATGACCCTGTTCAAGACAATTTCTTTTTTCAATTATCTCTACCCAAGACAAATAAATTCACTAATAGATCGCTTCTTTCCGAGACATCCAGAATTTTTGATCTGCTAGGTCTACCCACTAGTAACAATTCGCCTGAAAATACTATTCCAATCACTTTGGCTAATGGGTATATCAAGCAGGAGTGTGTTCTGGTTAGAAACCAGTTAGATGAGCTAACTAAGATTTAATTTCCCCGATGGATTTTCGCGTCAAACAGTGGAAGGAACCGTAACGGCGTTAACCAAGGTAGCTCCGGTAAAAACCGTGTCTGTTACACGATTAGACCTAAATGCGGCTACATTACTCGTGCGTTTATTAGAATTAGTCCAAAGGTCTTTATGTTTATCATCTGATACGAAGGTATTTTTGTACGCCGATTCATCAATCACCTTAGATTGGCTATCTAAACCACCCAAGGTTTGGAAAACCTATATAGCTTATCGAACGTCTAAAATCCTCACTTGCACATCTCGAAATCAGTGGTATAATGTCTCATCAAACCAGAATCCTGCCGATTGTGCGATGCGCGGTGTCTCACCACAAGATTTACTACAAAATAGGCTTTGGTTTGATGGTCTCGATTTCGATTAAAAGCTCCCGAGTCATATATCGGAATCTGAATTAAGTTTCGACGACCATGAAACGGTTACCGAATTTCATCTATCTGCGGTCCAGAGGCAATACTCAATTGTCGATGTAAAAATTATCAAGAATAATGGCTTTGTTATTAAGATTTATTAGAAACCTAAGATTATAACCTCATGAACGAATTATTAATTGCTTAAGAGCCACAGAGATACGCGAGGCCGAGAATTTTCGACGCATCCAAGAAACGACTTACGCAAGTGAAATTATGTCTTTAAAAAAATCATTACCTTTAAATGCATCCTACAATTTACATCCAATAATACTGCCATCCAGCTACATATTAATTGAGAGAATGGTACGAGAGAAACATATTCAAAGTCGGCATGCCGGACCAATATTTCTACTCGCCACTTCAAAACAGCGAATCATGATTCCAAGAGCACGAAACCTCATCCGACGAATCCGCCAGTGTATAGTTTGCTGTCGACACAATGCTGTAATCTAACAACATTTGATGGGCCAATTACCCGCCCGTCAGAGCGTTTATACAAACAAGTATGTACATATTTAGTTGGCTCATTTGCAGTCAAAACTATAATATTTGGTTTGTATGGCGACCAAGGCAACTACCTTAGATTTGGAATCGATCATTGTACAGAATGTCACTTTATCCCTTCGGCAGCAACTACATTTGGCGGTTTGTGGGAATCAGCCGTGAAGTTCACAAAATACCATTTGCGTCGCGTGACTGGAGAGTCCATACTTATGTACGTACGAAGAGTTTCTGACCCTAATCAAGCAAATTGAGGCCCTCTTAAATTCCCGGCCTCTTGGAGATCTCGATGAATACTTCAGAAAGTCCTGCAGATCTTGTCTTCCAGAACCTTCAAGTACCCAGTGGATATTTAGTTTTTCGAAATTGTGTCCTCTTGTGCTAACCCTTTACCTTTCTCTTACATAACACTAACAACATAATACTAATTATTGACAATTTAGGTGTCTGTAACCGGTTCAACTCTATAATTCTAACATACTTTTCCTTTCCTTCAGCTATGTTATGTGTAAAAACGGTACATGTTGGGCCCGGCGACTCCCAGGAGACCTGCTAAAGGCTCGATCGTGTATTGCAATCACACTGGGATCACTCTGTATGTTAGCTTTGGCTGAAATCCTTACATATACCATATGTATGCATTGTTATAAGAACAATTTCAAACTTTTAATTAGTTTGCCGAATATTATTACATGGTCTCATCTTTAAATTTAATTTACTATGGATTTAGAATTTTTTTTCCCCAATCTATTTCTATGGTCAAGGCTGAGATTTGAAAAGCTTTTGGAACCTGTGCATCAAGAGGGTCGGGTACCTGCCATATGAATTGACCCAAAACACCTGGTTATAGAAATATTTACCAATTTTTTATATATGCTGGCTTGAATATTGAGTTTGGGGTTATGTTGAAGTTTTAGTTAGGCGTTAATTTGCGGATTGAGTTCAAGTTGAGTTGGAGTTGAGTTGGGGTAGGGTTAAGATATAGTGAGCAGTTGACCAATTTTTTATATATGCTGGTTTGAGTATTGAGTTGAAAGAGAGTTTGCGGTTGGATTGAGGGTTGAGTTGGGGGCCATTAGCGGATTGAATTGGGGTTGAGATGATGTTGGACCAGTGTTTAGTGATCAGTTGAGCAATCTATAAAATAAAGGGAGTGTTTGTACGTATTGTTCAAATTAATGTGAACATGAACATTTTTTTTTGTTTTTTGCTATTAATTGGGCCACGCCTGTAAAAAACTTCATTTTGCATATATCTTGTATTTTGTGTAATATGAATTGGTTTAACAGGTGTTCATTTTTGCCTTTTGTTTTTGAAATTTACCGTTATAAATACTTTTTTTCACTATGATACCTAAGCGAAGTCAGTATTGTGTAATTAGTCAAATAAAATCGACTGCATTTTAAAATGGATATTTCGCCAAAAAAACGGGAGAAAATTGTTATCCTAGGACAGTACACCTACATGACTCAGAGGGATATTGCGCGAGTCTGTTCCGCGAGTTTGCGGGCCGTAAACAAATTATACGGCAAAAAAAAGAGACAGGAAGTGTTGAGTTGAAGCGCGTCGGAAGATGTGGAAGGAAGAGAAAAACAACGGCCAGAGATGAGGCGTTTCTAATGAGGCAAAGCAAAATAGATCCTAAGAAAACTAGTTCCGACTTACAACAAGACCTGGCGGAACATGGAGTGAACATTCATGATTCTACTATAAGAAAAAGGCTCATTGAAATGGGAAGAAAAGCAATCCGACCACAGAAAAAGCAATTGTTGACAAAGCCAATGATGAAGAAGCGACTTATTTGGGCTAGAAAATATGTCTGTTGGACTACGGAGGATTGGAGAAAAGTTTTATTCTCGGACGAAACCCATTTTGTCGTGCAGGGACAACGGTCACGGTTTGTGCGAAAATCTGCAGGAGAAAAACTAACATCGCGTCATTTTGATGAAACAATCAAACATCCACCAAAAAAAATGTTTTGGGGATGTTTTTCATATATGGGAACAGGCAGTCTGGTGCCAGTCGAAGGCATGATGAATGGCATAAAATACAAAGAAATCCTAGAACGGAAGCTTCGAAGTAATTTGGAAAAAGCTGGTGTTGATCAAAATATAATTTTTCAACAAGATTCAGCGCCATGCCATAAATCCAAAGCAGTAATGAATTACTTGACTCAGCAAAAGGTTAGATGTCTCGATTGGCCTGGAAACTCACCGGACTTGAATCTTATCGAAAATTTATGGGCCATTTGTAAGGCCAAAGTTCGAAAAACAGACTGTACAACAGTTAAAAAGATGGTGGAAGCTGTTCTCGAGGTTTGGTTCCGGGACCCAGAAATCACTGAAAACTGCCAAAACTTGATTGATTCGATGGCCAGACGTGTACAAGACGTTATTACTGCTAAAGGTGGACACACATCGTATTAAGAACAATTTGTATAAAAAAATATTTTAATAAATAATTTCTTACATTAATTTCCTGTGTTCACATGAATTCGAACAATACTGTATTGTATGTACAACGTATGTGTATGATATTTAAACAAATCCAGACGACTTAACCGATTTGAACCAAACCTTACACAAATATTGTTGAAGACTTAAGAAATGTCACTGTTAATACCTCAAACCTCAAATTAATACTTTTGCAAATTAAATGAATGGCCTGATTTGAGTGATATTTGACTTCCGCGATGGAAATGGGACTCTAAATGAATTTTGGATGAAATTCTGAAATATGGCCAAGTATGATGGAACTTGCCTATTTCTCAACTAATTATGATTAAATTCGGCTTGCACATTGGAAATGGGATTCTAAAATGAGTTTTGTGGAAATGGGATTCTAAAATGATTTTGGATAAAGCTCTGGAATATGGCCGGGTAAGATGGAACTTGCCTATTCCATAACCGATTATGATGTAATTTGCCATATGCGTTGGAAACGGGATTCAAAAATAATTTTTAGATGATGTTCTGGAATATAGCCAATGAGGAAGGAACTTGGTTATTTCTTAACGAATTTGAGTGAAATTTGACGTCTGGCATGGAAATGGGATTCTAAAGTGATTTTTGGATAAAGTTCGGGAATATGGCCAAGTAAGATGGAACTTGGCTATTTCTTAACCGATTATGATGAAATTTGACATGTGCGATGGAAATGGGGTTCGAAAATGAGTTTTAGATAAAGTTGTTACCATATTCCATAACTTCATCTAAAAATCATTTTAGAATTCCATTTCCAACGCACATGTCAATTTTCATTTATTTATTTTTGCTGGCCGTATTTAAGAATTTTATTCAAAAATCATTTAAGAATCCCATGTTAATCATGGATATCAAATTTCACTAGAACCGGCAAGAAATTGCCAAGTTCCATCTTAATTGGCCTTACATATAATTTGCTAAAGTTTCAATTTGAAATGTAAAAAGTTCAATTTGAAGTGTACTCGCAAAACCTGTATCATCGCAGAAATAGCTATAAGTTTCCGCTCTAATAAAGCGTCAGCTTATCTAAGGGAGGTTTTCATTGAAAAATTTCAGTTGCATGGGATTTAATAGTTTGTCCGTTGAAGTGTGGATTCCGTTAAATTGAGTGTCCGTTGAAATGATGATTTACTGTATTTAAAACTGAGTGTTTATATGTATGTGCAGCATACGTATGTGATATTTGAACAAATGCACACACGATTTGAACCAAACTTTACACAAATATTGTTTAAGACTTAAGAAAGGTCACTGTTAATATCTCAAATATTCATCTCCTTCTTGAGAGATGATAATCAGGTTCAAAGTTACTACAAAAGAATTTCTAAAACTTCAAAAATTGCGTTGATTTTTGTACGAATTTGGGGTTGATTTGGCGATTGATTTGAGGGTTTGATTGACGGTTAATTTGGTTTCAGCCCTTTATATTTTAAAGCTTACTTTTGCGAGTTGACCTAGTTAACTCGACTACATAATATCATATTGCTCTTTAGAGAATTAGCCTAAACAAAAGGAAAGTGTGAGACATAAACGTGAACCTTAAGTATGGGGTACATCAATCCATTTGTTTAAATTGCGAGTTGAAAAATGATCGCTTTGGAAATAAGTGTCTCTGGAGAATGAATTACCACGCTACCATACTTCAATAGCAAACGTAATTAAATTAGGGAATAGTGGATACTATTGCAAAGGAGTTTGGCGAGTTGAATGATATGTCCAACTCTATGCGAATAACATTATAAATATCAGCTGGAGAAACAATGCCTCCACCAAGGGAACGCTGTATTTCCGATACAATAACGGATCACGGTGGCTACCTTATGGAAATGTAAACTAAATAATGCGCCAGCATTATCACCGCTGTGGTTGAGTTATCTTGATATACATACGCTTCCAAAAGTGGTTTAAAAATAGCTGAGCTATCTAAGCGTGTTAGCAACATTTTTTAAAGGAAAACTATTTGCCTACAAATTAAGCTATCGATCTACAGAATTTTAATAAAACCATTTGTTTGTTAAAACCAATTCAAATCTTTACAAAAGTAAAATTTTTGAAGTATTTTGGGATATATTTAGCGTTCGATAGACCAGTAAGACCTCGGATTTAAAAAAAAAAGAAATTGTTGAAGTTTTAGAAAAACATCTGTATTTGGTGAAGAGACAACATGATAGATGTACCTCTGACACAAGGTACATCTGCAGAAGCTAAAAGTATTATTTCCGGACGATTCAACTGGTAATTCAAAAATGTGTCTGAGAACAGAAGTGGCCTTCGATTTTTTACGTAAAGTCTAAAGTAAAAGCTAAACGAAGTGTAACAGGTCAGAATTATTTTCCAAGTTTTATTAGAGCTGTATACGCATTCAAATCTACCTAATTAAATTTTATAATCGCACGTCTTGTTGCATTTATGCACATTAGTGACAAGAAATCATTTTAAATTGCACATTATAACCAAACGCACGTTAAAAATACCAAAACATAATTAATAATTAATAATTTATTGGAAAATATAAGTTTTTAATTAACAGTCTTATATAATTTAAAAAATATTTATTTAGTCACTTGGATAGTTGTAGTCGTATTTGTTTGGTTATTTATGGCGTTTTATATGTACATACGTATGTACTACGTGACTTGATATGGTTAGAAATTAAAAACCAAATTTGTAGCTTTGTCTAAAGTATGTACTATACAATCCATTAAAGAATGTAAATATTAGAAACTAGAAAACGCATAAATCTATCTTTGATACATACATAATTCAAAATAAGATTTAAAAATTATTCGTGTTGTTGTTGTAACTTATATTTTTAATTCAATCATTTTTTTTAGTTGTTTGAAATTAATTTCGAAAAAAAATTTCTAAATGGGTTAACACACACAAACACATTACACATATGGTTTGATTTGTTTACAATTTTATTTTTTATGTTTTTCAATTTTCTTGGGATTTTATCTATTTTGTACCGCAATGGATAATCTATTTCGATACAGTAGCATAGCAAATTGGTAAATTATTGAAATATTTACGATGTTTTGCTTTTGTTTCATTAAAATGTTGAACGAATTTTTGTTTGGTGCCGCTAGTCTGCAAATAGAATTATGCTGTATCAAGTGAAGCAGTTAGAATTGCTTCAGTGAACTTGAACAAAACGGAAGAAACACATAATAGATTTTCTAACTTGAAAACTGCTACAGAGAGTCAACAAAATTAATTGAGTTAGCAGTCTTAATGAAATCATTGTTAGTAGAAATTTAATCGGTCTAGTCGATTAGAAATACTTTCGATGTTGAACATAAAGAAATATACTAATATACCAAACATCTGTTTATTGTCCGACATAAAAACATTTTCAAATTCACTTTATGCTTTGCTACGTTTGTCGGTGGCTAGGAACCCACATATTTCTTATCGAGAGAAGAAATACGAATGGACTAAGTTAATATGGTTTGTATTACATCATTCACATACATATTAGATACAAACTAATTTAAAATGGTCAGCTCCAAGCGTGTATCAGTAGCATTGTTTTATGTACCGTTTGATTTATTGTACGGCCCTGCTGAACAATGTAATAATTTAAACCGAATGGAAATTCTGAATTTGTCAATCGGGCCAATCAGTTAACGACACAGTGTATTAAATTATGGATTAAAGCAGATCGAAATGCTCCAAGTATTGGTGCAACCAAATGATTGAATCGATAGTAAATACATCACAAGCAACCAACAATGACTTTAAACTGTCAAGAGCCAATATATTCCAATTTTTTCTGGTGATTATCGGGAATAGCAGAGCCTCTTCGATTTATTCAATACCATGCTACATAAAAACCCGGTGCTTTCTGCAGCGCATCAATTCCAATATTTGAAAGGACTACTCAAAGGCGAATCAAGTAATCTATCGAAACATTTGGCGATAATAGAAGTAAACTACATAGAAGCCTTCCAGAAGCTGTGCAAAATATATGCTTCAAGCAAATACTTCAACTTCAATAAAGCTCTTCGAAACTTCAGATGAGGCCATATGCGGTTTAAAAGCTTTAGGGAAAGAAGCCGATTCTAAGGATCCATCCAGAAAGTGAAGAATTACCATCACACTGTCAATGCTAATCACAGTCATCTGCAGTTAATTTGGCGAATAATTATCAACAAAGCGACATTACAACCACTCATAATATAAATGTCCAACAGGCATGAAACTTCGTCAACCAAACACTAGTACCAACGGCAATAATAAAAATCAAAGATTGTTTCGGTGAATGAGAAGGTATGTTGTGCTCTTTTAGGTTGCGGGTTCCAAGCGTATTTTATGAATGGACAACTATTGGACTAGTGAACAGACTAATGCATCGGTCAGTCAACTGCAGGAATAAACAAGGGAAGGAACATTAATCCTAATCATATCAAAGAGAACATCATGTCAACCATCCTCGATAGTGAAAATACCATTAGCTAACCCCACCTTCATCTAACCAAACCAAATTAATGTGCTCTTGGGAAGCGTTTAGTTTTTTAGTTTATTGAGACCCGGAATTATCAATCTAAATAGTGGCAGACTCATCGCGCAAAATACAGTCTTCGGATGGATTATTGCTGGCCCCGGCCCATCGTATGCAATCAACATCACACTGTGAGGTGAATATTGATAAATCGTTGCAGAGATTCTGGGAAATAGAAGAAATCCCACCGTTAGTTCAATTGACTAATTATTCCGATGAAGGGAAATGCTGTAAAGAACATTTTGAGAAGAACCCAATACGAATGGAGGGTGGTAAGTTTATGGTGAGACTTCTATTTAAATCGTTATCGGTAAACCTGGGGAAAACCATTCGCAGCACATTAAATAGACTAGAGGTAATGGAAAGGAGATTTGAGAAAAGAACACAATTTAAAACGTACTACCACAATTTTATGGAATAATACTTGGTTCTTAAGCATATGGAAGCAAATTTCTGAAACCTCGCTAAACGATTTGCTGATGGTCAAACCAACCGTATACGAACCACTGACCTTAATCCTAATTCGATTCCGCTTATATAGGATTCAGTTTACCTCGGATATTGAAAAAATGTTCAGACAAATTGTCTTACATCCAAATGATAGGGATTATCACCGAATCCTTTGGCAAACTGATAAAAAGAAGGCACCAACACATTATCGTTTTACGACCGTCACTTGAGGAACGGTGTCGGCACCATTCCTCGCTGACAAAGGCTCTAATACTTCTATGCAGACAAACAACAATCATATGAATTTAATTTGCGGAAGTGGTAGAAAACAAAAGGAACATTCCGCTAAATGTTGTATCTTAAACTGCTCGGTATTTAGTGGAATCCTATCAAAGACGAATTTCAGTATAAGGTCTCAGTTAACAAATAATCAACTGGAATAAAGCGAGAGGTTTTATCACAATCAGCACGCATTTTTGACTCAATGGGATGGTTCGCATCAGCCATCATGGCCATCAAGATTTAGTTGCAAAGCTTGTGGTTTTTAAACCTAGAACGGGATGATCCGTTACCTGTCAATGAAGCCTAAGTTTGGCGAAAAATGAACTTCCAGCACTCGAGAAAATAAAAATTTCGAGATAGTACAGAACCAACAAGGAAAGGTTTGAGCTACATCGACAAGGTCAGAGTCACCCTAATAAATTCGGAAACAAAGGTGGCTCCAATAAATCAAGTATCCGCTCCAAGACTTGAACAGTGTGCTGCAGCATTATTAGCCAAATTGATGAAATCTGTTAGAGAAGATTTGGGTGTTCCCGAAGTAAAACTACGTTAAGGACCGATTCAAATATATGTCCAAATCAAAGTTTAACGCTCGTTGACGAAAGGAAGCTTCGAAAGATGAGCGAAAAGGCAAAACATCGGTGTTAGCTGCAATATCAAAACCTGATTGATATATTAGATTATCTGGTGAACCGAATCTCTTCCTGTCAAAACATTATTCGAGTTCTTCCCTGCGTTTACCGATACATCAAAATACTTTTTGTTAGAATGAAATCTGGTGCTAAGATTCTGTGCTCACTGAGTGGGCGCACTGACGAGGAGCCAAGCGAAATCTTTTATCTTTATGCCGAACGTACACTTCACCATCGAAATCAAACGGCGGTCGCCTGACTGTGGTATTAAGCATCCCGTAACATTACCGAACTGCGATCTAACTAAACTGCTGATTAAAGGCCTCATATAAAATACCAGCATGCAGGAGTATCATTACTAATTAGTATTATATGGCAACGTTATCATGTAATAAATTGTAGTAAGTGACTTTATAGGTGCCGGCGATTTGACGCGAAATTAAACTATCAATTAATGGATAATACACCAATGGATCGGGTTCGTTGTGAGAGTCAGCTTTTAAAAAAACTGGTATTGACTATGTGGAACTATTGAAATTGAAACAAATTTATGGCGGGTTGACCCAGAGATGAACGGCATACATAGCAATATTTGTTTGTATGTCCACTAAAGCCGTACATAAGGAAGTGGTTTCAAATTTAACCACGGAGAATTTTATCGCTACATTGCAGATATTTGTGTCACGTCGCGGATTGTGCAGCGAT
This sequence comes from Tipula vernalis, assembly GCA_958295665.1. Classification (NCBI taxonomy): domain Eukaryota; kingdom Metazoa; phylum Arthropoda; class Insecta; order Diptera; family Tipulidae; genus Tipula; species Tipula vernalis. The sequence continues at coordinate 322,819,422 of OY282558.1, read as the reverse complement.
ATATGCAATTTTATTGGTGCCAATAATGAACCAAGCGAGGCATAAAGTGGCATTTCATTCCTAGTGTACACGAACAGTGAAATCTCTTAAATACCAGCTTAGAAGTGTAATGGGCAACATAGTATTCACATTTGAAGAATTATACCAAATATACAGTCTAATCGAAGCAGTGCTTAATTCACGACCAGTTTGCGTCCTCTCAGATGATCTTATGGGCGCTTTAACGCCAGGTAACTTGTTAATTGGAAGACCAATAGTTCAAATTCCACAAACGGTATTAACTAACACTAAAGTTTCTCATCTTTCACGATGGCAACATAAGCAGCGGATCATAATACCGTCTGATCAAATTTGAACCGGACTGGTCCATTTAAACCGCGCGCATAAACCGAATCGGTAACATTTTTTTTCTAGGATGGTACAACTTTCTATGAAATTCGTGTGACGTTTGAGCAGAATACGTCCATTAGTGTGGGTTTGGCAGTCATTTGTTAAGACGAGTTTGCTTGAAATTTTATGTTTCCAAGCGAATTACGGCTAAGGAATCATTGAAAATGTTGCAGAAGTGTTTTAGGAAGTTTACTCTATCGAGAACGCAAGTAGTTGAGTGGCATAAAGCATTCAGTGGGGGTCGTGAGGTCGTAGAAAATTAGCCTCATGCGAGCCGTCCAGCCACCTCGGTTAAAGACGATAACATCGAAAAAGTGTAGAAAATTGTGCTCTCAACTTCTTTTACGGATCGAATAGTGCCGTAAGACCTGAATTTTTTGCAAAAAGAACGTCGAGTAGAGGTCGAAAAAAAAGAGATGCTTGGAAACGTAGCTGATGGCACTACATTCATCAAACGAATTATTACTGGTGACGAGACGTGGGTTTATGAATTTGACGTCGAAACTGTCCAATAATCTAGCAAATGGCGCGCCAAAAATGAGCCAAAAGTAAATAAACACATCAAAGTCGGTCGAAAATCCATGTATTGCTCATCATTTTGTGAAACAATTCGTCGTAGACGGCCGGATTTGTGGGCAAACAATTCATGGATTTTTCACCATGATAATGCGCCGTCACATTCCAGCCTGATTGTGACTGAATTTTTGGCCAAATACGAAACAAAAGTCATCGCTCAGCCACCATCCTCGCCAGATTTGGCTGCCCTGTGACGCTTTCCTGTTTCCGAAACTCAAATATCTGCTCCGGGGAACGCGCCATTAGTTGAATGAAACCATAAAAAAAAATTCGCTGAAGGAACTAAAGGCCATCCCTACCGAGGCCTATAAGATGTGTATGGAAAAACATGCTTGTATTGGCTCAAAAGGAGTCTATTTTGACGTCGATAATAAAGATTTGTTTCTTTTTACCAGTCCGGGTCATATTTAATCAGATGGTATAAACGAAGTGAGAAACAAAAAAATGGAAAAATTGTCTAGTCCTAACAGCTAAAAAAACCAAAGGATCCCATTAGAGTGAAAAAAAACCACCAACAGTCCATTGCAATAAATGAATATTAAATGATTGATGCAGAAATTGAAAAAAGTTAATAATATTAATGAAAGTTCAGACGCTGATGGCAATTAACAAACAATTAAAAGTGTGAACGACTACGTCAAGTTTAAAAATCGTCAAAACAAAGTGCGGGTAATATTAATATTACGAAATATTCAACTGATGACAGTGACAGTGAAGGCGAACATTATTTAAAGCTTATGCGAAAATATAAAAGATTAAAGAAAACGTTGAACGACGGTATTCAAATCGAAAATAAAGTTGGAAAAGATGAAACACGATCTATGTAGGTATGTAAATGCAAAGAGGAAGAACAAACTTTAAATTTGTTCAGTGGTGATGATAAATTGAGTGTAGTAAAGTGATTTATGCATTTTGAAAGCTCTGCGGTACTTTTGAATTGGTTGGATATTCAAAATTATATCCATGCCAAAAGGTTGTTAAAAGGATCTGTTAAATAATTCGTGAGTTTTAACACAAATATCAATTCGTATGAAACATTTATACCAACAGTAATTAGCGAATTTAAATGAAAGTCAATAGTGCAACTGAACATGATCAACCATTAAAATGTAGAAAAGTTCATAAGGAACATGATGCGCTTATTTGTACCGTGAAGGATGCTACGAACGTATCTAGACTTTTACCGACAGCTGGAATATTTTTGGGACTTGGAAAAGCCGAAATACAAAGTGAAACAAAGTGGAAATCAAACGATTGAAGCAACGTCACATTTTCATAAATTGAACCAGAAAAATTTAAATGTTTCAAATAACCAAGTAACAAACGGGTGAAAAGATGGCGAAATACCTTTTGAAAAATATATTCTGCACAACATGCTAATTAACGGTTTGCTTACAGAAGAAGATGTCAATTGAACTCATTTTACGAGCGCAAATACAAGAAGTGTGATTAGAAGTTTCATTAAAAATTATAGTCCAGAAGAGCCGAAAAATCACAAAATTAAGATGAAGATAATTCTATCAGAGGCATCATTCAACCTGTTGAACCAGAAAGCAGGAAGGATACTTCTTTTGTTGTGGACGAGGGTCAATATGAATTTACAAAAGTTTCTTTGAGTTACACAACTCGCCTCCAGTATTCCAGCGCTTCATTATGAATTAATGCGTTTAGACAATTAATTAATGATGAAATCGTTCTATAATATATTTAGACCATCTCATAATACTAAAACTAAAACAGTCACTGACGGTTGCTGGAAGAAATGGTTTAGTTTTAATCATAAAGTGGAAGATGTGTTAATTTCCTTAGGAGAAAATAAGCTTCCTTCGGAATATTGTAGAATATTGCAACATACGTCATTCTGAAGAAAAGACAAAAGCTATCGTGTTAAATATCGTAAACAGAAAACTTTGAAGCAAATTCAAAGTTTTTTGTGTGATTCAAGCTTTAAGTTTATTGAGGTCTATTCCAGTTCTAAAATTGGTACTTTACCCTGACACAAGCAAGCATCAGGCGATAAGTTACATCTGGTAAATTACCTTAGTAGGAAAACTAGACCAGCAAAAAAATTGCCCCTCTTTTATAGAAGCATTAAAAAAGTGGAGAACATAATTCTTAGGCCAGCCTATTTGAATCGTTACTGACTGTGCTGCGTTTCAATTGACCATGAAAAAGAACGATCTGGCCACAAGAGTCGCCTATATAGTTTGTACTTTTATTGGAGGAGTTTGATTATAACAAAAACATAGATTAGGTTCGAAGTAGACAGTTACTATTGTTTATGATGTAGTAACCGGTCATCTCAAAAATGATCAGAACAAAGGCAAAGTTATTCAGCAAATAAAAAGAAATATAAGAAGACGAGAGGCTATATGGAATACTACATCGGCAAAGTCGGGGTATAGACCTTATAGTGATTCCAGAAAGCATGCAGCTCGGGATTATCAAGCTCTTAAGTTTCGGAAGGGGTCACATTGGTTGGGAAAAACAAAACACTTAGTTAAAAGAGAATTTACTCAAAATTGTATAGAAATTTACTGAAAATTGTATAGAATGTCTTTTGGTAAACAAAAAATCAAGAAAGCAAGAAGGTTTTCTAAATAACGTTAACAAAGAGGGAATTCCATTGGAAACTTTTCACGTAGATCACATCGGCTCGAGGCCTTCTACAAATAAACAGTATAATTATATTCTGACTGTAATCGATGTATTGACAAAATTCACATGGCTATTTCCGACAAATTGTACCACTATTAATGAAGTTTTGATGAAACAAACAATTTTTGAAAATGTAAATTTGTGTTATGATACATCAAGTTCTAATTACGACAGGAGTACCAAGAGGCAACGGTCTTGTTGAAAGGATACCTAGAATTTTAATACCAGTTTTAGCAAAATTGTTAGTTGTAAACCCAGTGAAATGGTTTCAGCATGTTCAAAGGTTCAAACATATTTGAATACCACACTCCAGAGAAACATAAACGCAACACCAATTTAATTACTAATAGGAGTAAAATGTAGTCAGAAAGTAAATTTTTAAATATTGACAGCTACTGTTCAAGGAGAAATGCAACAACATTTCTTGAAAGATACAAATGAAACTAGACAAGTGGGTAAAGTTCAAAGCTTAAAAGCATAGGATGAGAGCCTAAAAAAATTCAATAAAAAAGGAGGAGGTAGGTTTTGCAAGTAAATATAAATTTGGCGATATTGTTGTTATTAAAATATACAATTCGCAGTAGGAATAAATAATCAAGCCAAAATTCTTAGATCCACTTAAAATAATAAATTAAAGATGTTGAAAGGTAAGAATGTTTGAACGGCCAAAAATCACCAGCACAGCAGTAGATTTTATTAAAAAGTTGGGGAGTTGTAGAATAAACATTCTGGTCGAATGGCTCTTCGAGAGAGACCGAGCATAGTGTTTAACGGGATTCATAGTTATTAAATCCTACGAGAGAGTAAAAGAGATAATATAAAAGGGAAAAATATTAACTAAAATAGGAGACAGTCAATCGCACTGACAGTGAAAGCATGAAAAATTAATAAAAAAATAAAATTTAACACAAAAATTAACAATTTATTTGTGAAGTAAAAATTATTTGAGCTGGTAATATGTATCTCATTGAGGAGATTGGTTCCGCGATTTGTCTCACACAATTAGCATGATTTTATTCCAAAAAGTTCAACTTCAACACATCTTACTAATTTATCAGCAACCAGTCATTGTAAAACATTTGAACGCTTATGTAGGTTTGGTTTCTAGAACCAATTTGTTGCTTAATTTAAATAGTGCTTGATTGACCGTTATTATTAAAATTATTATTAAAAATTGGTTGGAACCACCCGAAGTTCTGCACTCAATGCCACGAACGGCCCATGGTGCAAACCAGTGATTCTATTCTAAATCGCGACAGCGTACTGCAGCCTTAGTAAACTGAAGCAGTTTAGGCCAAGCCAAGGAAGACAGCTGGTCTTCAGCAATAGACCTAGAGTCAAATAATTGCAACCTAACTCCGTTGAAAGGGGGACAACCTCACGCGAAGTCAATGCAGTCATCATCGTCTTCAAGGCAACCCTCGCATAGTGAGACGCAATCAAGACAAAATTAATAAAAAGTTTCGAAATGCGGCAGCTACCAGTAGCAAGCCATTGATGTTTTAATTCACTTATACCACCATTTTTGATCGCCTTCTTAACAAGGTTAATTGGTAAGGAAGCAACTGGTTCGGGACCGATACATTTAAACCCAGCCCCGGCTTTTGCTAGAGAATCAACCATATCATCGCCTTCAATGCCACAATGGGCAGAACCCACATGATCGTCACTCTTGAACAGAGAAGATGTGTAAAGTATTTAGTCAAGGCATTATCCAGCGAATTCAGCACAGAAAAGCTCTTTGTACAGAAAACAAAGTTTTTATCTGTAACAGTGAGATTCAATGCCTCAATAACACAGAGCGTAAGAGCAATTGCTTCCGCTTAAAAAACAGTGCAGTACCTATCCAGGCAGCCTGAAAAATTCAGATCAAACTTAGAGCAGTACACTTCATAACCAGAACTGTGTGCGAGACGAATCAGAAAACAAGACTATTGACTCGTGCAAGTTCTCCGGTGATCTAAATTGACCTCTCGAAGGTCCCAGTCTACCATTAACCATATCAATTTCTGTACTAATGATGTGTAATCATTTAAAATTGTTCTATGGCCCACGACTGAACCAAGAATGTTCCACATCAAAGAATGAAAGGATGTAGCTGTGAACAGAATAGAATTGATTCCATGGCAAGAAGGGGACCATAGCTCATGTAATGGCCCTACAAGCAATAATTTGTAAACTATTAAGTTTAATAATTGTAGCCTTTAATTTAACCACAGGCCACAAAACCAAGGAAGTATAAGATAATATTTTTAATTTTTATATACATATTTTAATTGGGTGCAGAGCGGACTTATTAACGGTCCTAGCTCCTTGTAACTGTCAGAGTTTCTGCACCCAATGCGCGATCCTTCAAGTAAAGATTAATAGCTACCTTAAATTTATTCATTTTGTATTCCTCCGGAAATTTGAAGTGTATTAGCGAATTCCACTTTTTTGATGTTCGATATATAAATTCGCGCTTAATTTCTTCAGTTCGAGGTTTCGGGAGCTTCACCGTAAACCTATGTGCATTGGTTGTTCCTCTTGTTACTCTTGTTGTTGTAACGAATGGTGGTATTTTCTCCGATAGTTCTGCAGAACATTTACCATGTAAGCATCTGTAGAAGACGCAGAGTTCTGCAACATCTCTGCGATGCTGTAAGCTGTCTAGTTCTTGGGTAAGTCTGGGATTCCGTATTATTCGGATAGCGCGGCGTTGAACCCTGTCCAATAACTGGAGGGTGGTACCAGACGCACCTCCCCAAACTTGACAGCAATACTCTATACATGCTCGGATGAAGGTTTTATATATCTGGAGAACTTGATGCGATTTAAAAAACCTTCTGCATCTATTTAGGAACCCGAGTTTTTTTGAAGCTGATTTAGCCAATGCAACAATGTGTTCATTCCATTTGAGTTTGTTACTTATTTGAACACCAAGCAGTCGAATTGAGTCGCAACCCACAAGGATATGGTTTTTTACCACAAATGGATAGTCGTTGCGACTTTTTTTACGTGAAAATGTGCATATTTGTGTCTTTTTCTCGTTAAATTGCACTAAGTTGTTGTTACCCCACTCAAATATTGTACTTAAATAGGAATTAAGAGAAGTTACGACTTCTGACCGTTTATTATTTAAATCTGTAATGCTAGGCTCCGCCTCGAATGAAATAGAAGAATGCAATGTGGCATCATCTGCAAAGCTATGGATAGGGTTTACAGTGCTATCCAGCAAATCGTTGATGTATAGCAAAAACAGGGTCGGTGACAAAGATGACCCCTGAGGGACTCCGGCATTTGGGGAGTGCGTCGATGATGATCTCCCATTAAGTACGACGCTGATTTTTCGGTCATTGAGATAGCTTTTAATCCACCTGGTGGTCATCGAGTCCAGCCCGTATGCCACAAGTTTACAAATAAGATTCTTATGCCATACCTTATCAAAAGCCTTGGATATATCCAAAGCGATTGCAAAGGCCTCTCCGTGGTGTTCTAAGGCGAGATTCCATTTGTTTGTGACGTACGTCAGGAGATCGGTCGTGGATCGGCTTTCACGAAAGCCGTATTGTCTATCCGAAATTAGTTTGTTAACTTCAAGATATTTAACTATATGTTGATTGATGCATTTCTCAAAGACTTTAGCGACGGCTGTCGTTGGTAGAACCAACGATTTATAGATGAAACACAGCATTTTGGGAGTTAAACCTAAGGTTTTCCCAAAGGCTCGCCTACACTGCCAAAATATGGCAGTCGATTTTTGAAGTTTATACTCAAGGTGAAAATTCTAGGAAAGTTTACTGTCCAAGAAGGCACCTGAATACTTAACATGGTCGGATCTGTTAATCAGACTCCCGAAAAGAACGGGCACAGTTAGACCATCAATATTTCGATGCCTGGTAAATATAACCAAATCGATTTTAGAAGGATTGACGTGTAAATCCTTTGCACCGCACCACGACTCCACAATATATAAGGCATTCTGCGTTAAGTCGGATAACACATTAAGATGCTTTCCAGCGACAGTAATGACAAGATCGTCAGCGTAGCTTTGAGCAACAAAGCCTGACTGGCTGAAGTTTCACAAGTAGATCGTCAATCACCAAAAGCCATAGCAGGGGTGAGAGTACACCTCCTTGAGGACAACCTTTGGCAACTTTGACCGAAAATGTAGCATTAACCAAGTCGACCTCAACAATGCGAGGTTTGAGCATAGAATCAATCCATCTTACAATCCAGGAAAGTACCCACAAGAAACTCTTTATTATTGAGGGATCTTTCGATCCTAGTAACAAGTTCTTGTAGAGCCGTTTCACAGGACTTACCTATTCTATAAGCATGTTGCATGGATGACTGATGGGCCGAAATGCTTTGGGATCTGTGTAATCTGATTTGCCAGCCTTCGGTAAAAAAACAACGTTACTCTTGAACCAAACATGAGGAACAATGATAAAAGAAACGAACACTTTGAAAAGGTGGAGCAGGTGGTGCTTAATAATAGGAAAACCATGCTGTAATTCAGCCGGAAAAATCCTATCAGGACCACCTGATTTGTACGGTTTAAAGGAGAAAATACTCCAACACAGAACTTTGAACGAAATTAACCCATCCGCTAATTCCTAGTTGGGAGCTTCATTGCAATTCTTATTGGTTAGAAAGTGAGCAGAATCAGAGTTAACTATGGTACACTCCGGAAAATGGACCGAAAGAAGCAACTCATACGCTTCATTTTTCGAAGAAGTAAATTTGCCATCCGATAGACAAAGAGAATCAAGTCTACAGGTACATTTTTAGCCAACGCTCTATTAAGTCTAGCGACTGCAAAGAGACTATTCATTTCCTCACAGAAGTTTGTCCATGCGCTTCTGTGCAATGCGGTTTAGTATTTTTTGATTTATTCTTCAGTGTCCTGGTATATTTCCTTTGTTTTTTAAGAGCAGAGCACCTAAAAGGTATATTCCCAATCTTTTGTTTAGAAATAAGTGGACACGAATTTGTCAGTTAATTTGCGATTACGATACGGAGAAGAGATGCACCTGTGGTCAGAAGTGAGAATATCATTTGTCACCCTCCAGTTTAAAATTAAGTCAACGAACACAGACTTATATCAATAACTTCCCGCCGCGTAGAACTGACAAAAGTTGGCTCACAACCTTGAGTATTTCTAGCTCATATGAGCTTAAAAAGTTTAACAGATCGCAGCCCCTGTTATTAATATTAGTGCTACCCCAAAGAATATGATGCGCGTTGGCATCGCAACCAATTAAGAGGGGAATATTTTTATCCATACTCCACTTTAAGAGTTCAGTAAGTTCCTTCGAAGGGGGAGGATGAGAAGAATCAAATGGAAGATAAAAGGCAACGATCACTTCAGTGCAAGCCTTACCATATTCTAAAATGATGAGAACCGCTGAGAGATCAGCTGAACTGCATTCGTAAATAACAGATGCACTGATATTAGTAGAAATATAAATCCAAGCTCTAGTTTTATTGACAGAATTCTTTGAAAAAATTCTACCATTAGGAATGTTTAGTCCGCAAACAGAACCATCGAGCAGATTAACGTTCCTGAATAAAACATAAATCTGTATGCGATTTATGTTTTTTTCCAGGAACCCTATATTCTCGATAGTTCTGTTTGTGGACCGTGTAGTAAATAAAAGAACCGCTTGAAAATGAAAGGTTAAATTGTATCCAAACTACCTCAGGGAACTACAAGGATTCAATGTTGGCCATTGGATCTTTGTGTACCGAACTTTGGCGATACCAACAAACTGCAGGAAGGCATCGACAATCTAGCAAATGATGCTAGAACAGGGGGAATTTTGAAAAGTGAGAATTTGAAAGGGTATGTGAAAAAATTTAATAAATAAATGATGCCCAATCCTTTTTATTTGAATGATAACATTTGTTTTGGAAACATCTCTGAGATTATAGAAAATGGCCAGAGTATAGCAGCAGTTAAGCTTTTTATCTTAATAACAAACAATTGTTCCGGAAAGCAATAAAAATATAGGCGAACTCCTAGTAGCATCTTAAAACCATGTGTTGTTAATTGTTGAGTTCTGCTAGTTATTTTCACTTTTTTATGTACGACCACACTTTTCCAGTACATATACACTTTTCGTTAATTTGTGTAACAGCACTTTATATGAAATACACACTAATGTCTTTATATCTGAGCCGAATCATAATTAACTTTATTAGGGCTACATACAGAATATACCGTACGTATCTTGTATGAACCCTAAAGTAGAAAGACTTCGTAATCTTCAATAAGGAAATTTTAAAAACAATTTTGTCCACCATCTCAAAATAATGAATCAAATTCGTAGAAACGTTCTACTTAAATAGTTATTAGCAATCTACAATTATGGTACCTTCGTAGGCAACCGGCTTTGTAAATTTGTGTATTTCCCATAGACAGTCGACATAAAATTGCTTTATAATTTTTAGACCCAAATGAGGTGATGTTATCACTATCATAATATATTTACATAATCTGATAAGCTGTGAACCAATTAGTGTATTTACTTATGATAATTAATAAAAAATATTTATTCATTCTAAATATGTTCGCACACTCAGCGCATAATGATGTCAGACCCAATTACCAACAAACAACAAAAAAAAAAAAACTTACACGTGTGCACTACAACTACTGTAACGATATTTCCAAAACAACAATAAATTTGTTCGTCCACCGGACGACTTTCACTGCATTTCGAGAAAATTACAACTAACTTTCTTTAAAAATATTTAGAAATTATTCAACGTCAATTAATCACTTAAATAGAAATGGTTGGTTGATACATGTTTGTCTAATATTGTTTTTTATGTTATTCTTATCAATTTATGTTTCTGTGTATACTTATCTCTCCATACGTACATTCACAATAGATTCGAACATTAACATACACAACTTGTTTTGTTTTGTTAATTTTCTCACGGTCTTGCATCAAAAAGAAAGCGCGCGCGCGCACGGTAGGAGGATGAATAATATAAAAATCATCATTATCGATTAAATTCAATTGACCTTTCATTACCCAAACAAAACTGTACGTGTACTTACAAATACGTAATCAAGGTCTCGTCATAAATTATATTTCATCAAAATTAGCCGGGTTAAATGCTTTTGTAAAAACGGAAGTTAGCTTACCTAATTTGAATTTAAGAGCATAAATAAATGGCCAATTGTTCTGTTAACCATAACGAAATAAATTTTTTTTATAGTTTGACATACAATAAATTCATGGATGATCGATAGTTACTAACTCATTAATTTTTTTTTTTTTTAGTGGCTATTTGTTGCAATATACTGTACGTACACTTAAAATATGGTGGTGCTCTGTCACAATTCGTTTAGTTCAAAATGTTATATGGATAAGAAATTAAATTAAATAGTAATTCCAATTATTATATTCAAGTATACGTGCCGAAAATTTAGTATTTAGTAAATGGTTGATAACAATTGTTTTATTTTCTACATTATTCAGCGTGTTGTGCTTATATTATGATAAGAATCCTAGAAATTGGAACATTGCTGATGCTGATGTTCTATAATTAAAAATTATACGAACCGAAATAACTTGAAATATAGTAACTCGTAAAGAGCAGTAATCAACAAAAATATCATTTTGATCTACAAAATAAATGTACACACATATATTCGGAATTGTTCAATTAAAGGTGAGGGCCCAAATCAGATGCGGATTATAATTCGGCTTGCTAAAGATCTTTCGATTTAACGATCTCATTCTTTTGTTATCCCTTAAATTTGACGGCAAGTATCTTCGAGTTTACGGCATTAAAGCTCTCGAGATTGAATTGATGTGTTTACAGAAATTAGGAACGAGTCCCAATAGGCTTGGCATGTAGCGAATTATTGTACACAACAATTGCAAAATTTTAAATAAAATATATAGAAAGGGCCGAAACCTCACGAAGTGATCAGAACTTCCGTTCTGAATAATAACTCAACTTCCAAATCAACCCATAACTGAACCTCTTACCTCAATTATCAGCTCAACCTCCACATGAATACAATACACAGATATCTTCAACTCAAGCTAACTTCCAACTCAACCCACAACTCTTCCCTAATAAAACCTCAACTGAAGCCTTCACTAGAGCTCAACTCAACTCCAACTCAACTCACAACTCAACCCTCAACTCAACTCCAAACTGAATACTTAAAGCAACACAGTCCGGAAACTACATGGGGCTATGAACTCAACTCAAACCTGACTCAAACCTAACTCGACCCTCATTCAACCCTGAACTTAACCGTAAACTCAACGTCAAACTCAAAATTCAAATCAACGCGACTCGAAAAACTACATTCGTATAAGAACTCCAATTAAATTCCCGATTTAACCGCTGACACAACTAAATCCCAACTTAACTCCAACTCAACCGCAACTCAACCGTAGTAAAACCACAACTTAACCATAATTCGACCATCAACCCAGCTCTTAAAGCAACCGCAAACTGACGCCCAATTCAACACACAAATAAATCCCGAGCTGAACTGCTAACTAAACCCTAACCCAACCCCAATTCCACTCGTAAATGAAACCCAACTCAATTCTAAACTCAACCGCAAACTTAACGCCCAACATAATCCTCTAACCAGCATATATAAAAAATTACCTAACTGGTCACTGGACTCTAATCCAACCCTAAATCAATTCCAACTCAACCCCTATTAAACACGTAAAAGGATCCCACCTCAATCCTCAACCAGCATTTAAAAAAAGTTGGTTAACGTGGTACTATCACCACGTTATTTTGTATCAATTCTTATACACATGTCGCTTCATCGGGACTCAGCGACTTTCAGAACGTCGAAAAAATGGTTTTCAAAGTAAAACGAATGATCTTATTATCAAGCAACTCTGGAAAATTTGAAATATCCCAAAAAAATGTCATCAACATCATCCAAACTTATCTGTAAGTAACTCAATGCTGTGCAAATTTCGAAAAGCTTAAAAACAGATAAAATCTCGATAAATCACTAATTCTGTAATAAGACGTAGCTCAAATCTTTGTTAATTTCAGGGAATATTGAGAAATACGAATAATCTCAGAATGGTCGAATAATCTTACAATTCTAGAATACTCTTCAATATCACAAAAAAATCCTATAAAAATCTTGATCGAGCAGACATCGCAAATCGTTGAATAATCTCGAAACTATTGAGTAATGGTTATATTTTGGTTGTCATAAGCCACTCAACGCTATTTAAAACTGTAAATCTAGATAAATCCAAAAATCTTAATTTAGAAGCTCGTCCCTATAACCCTCAATTTCTAATCTAAAACCAAACAACCGAAAAATCTTTAAAATCTTAATAATTTCATATGTTACACTCAGTGCCAACTCGAATAATCTCGATGTTCTCAAGAAATTTCGAATCAATTAAATCACGAATAAAATTAGAATTCTAGAATAATCTTGAAAAATCAACAAATCATTAACACTGTAACAGCCTTTAATCAATGCTTTAAGCAAATAAAAAGCAACAAAAACATCTTTCTCGAAAATCGGATAAGATCGGTTATTATCGATCCGGATTAATCGGAAAGTTTTAATTAATTGGTTAACCTTAAACTCGTATTCTTGAAATTTAACGAAAAAGTCGCCGATGACTAGTAGATAAATTTTCGACTCAAATGACGTATTTTCCTAGAAAGTCGACGGTGTGTTTTTTCGAGTGAATTTGAAGAGTATGGGCCTTGTGCCCTAATTCTGGTTTGCATATAAAATTGAATGAGAAATAATTTGATTATTATTTCCGTTTCTATTTGATTCGGCGAAATAAAAAATCAAGTCACTTCTGCAGGGTCTCAGAAAAAATTTGATTTAGTGCATGCGTGGAAATTTTCGTTAGCGGCCAGCCGCCACTGAAGATTACTGAAATTCAAATTTTACGCATAACTAATTCCTAGATGCAGGTCGATTGTTTCACAAACCTTTGTCTACCTCCAACTCAATCGCAATGCAATCCTAGGCGTTATCACCAAATTAACTGCCAACCACTCATTAAACTCCAAATCAACTTTAAAATCAACACTCAACTTAACCCCAAGTCAAACCCCAAATAATTCCCCAATCGAACCCCTTACTTAACTCCAACGTAAGCTAACTCAACCCTAGTTCAACTTCAACGCAACGTAGCTCGAATCTAATCTCAACTCTCTACTCAACTCCACACTCAACGAATAACCCAATATCTAAATCAACTCAATTTAACCGAATATTACCTCTCACTTAACCATCAACCCTTCCAAAATAATCCACAACCCTTCACTCAAAACCAGCTAAACCCTGTTCAACTCTAACTCGACCGTAACTCAACTCTAAACTCAACCATAATTCAACCCCAACTCAACCTCCAACTCAACTTTAATTCAACTCTCAACTCAAACCCAAATTCAATGTTGAACTCAAGTCCTAAATCAACACGGATCGAATACTACTTGAGCCTCAACTAATAGGCCAACTCAATCCTTAAATCAACACATTCTGAAAAATTACTTGATACAAGAGCTCAACTCAGAACAAGTCAATCTAACTATCAACGCAAATTTCAACTTAACCCCCCAAATAAATCCCTAATTGAACCCTACCTCAACACTAACTCTGCCCTTATCAACTCCAACTCGACCACAAATTCAGTCCTCACTTAAACACCAAACATGAACTCAACCCAAGATAACTTCCAACTAAATCAACAACTCTCCCCAAATAAATCCACAACTGGACAGCTCAACCTTCAACTTAACCCCAAATTCAATCATAACTTAACCTCTAACTAAATCCTCAACTCAACACCAACTTAACCCCAAGCTCAGCGTCCAAATCAATTCTCAAATCAAGCAACTCGAAAAACTAAATTCCTACATGAACTCAACTCAAAACAACTCATGCTAACTTTCAACTGAACAATCAACACAACCTCCAATAAATTCTGAGTTTAAGCGTTGGCTCCTACTCAACTCAATCTCAACTCAACTATAACTCAACCCTAACTCAGTCCTGTCTATCCCCAACTGAATCTTAATTCAACCTGCAACCTAGCCCTTAAATCAACCTCAAACTAACGCCCAGAAAAACATTCAAATCAACATTGTGTTAAAAATTACATCCCCACAGGAACTCAACTCAAGCTAACTCTAATTTAACGGGTAATTCAATAAACAAATAAATCACACGCTGAACTGCTCATTAAGAGCTTTGAAGAGAGCGAAACAAATGGCAGTCGGACAGGATAACGTCCGAGCTATACGATGGATGAATTAAAGCTTTCCCAGCCATGGTCTCTCAAATTTTGCCGACTCATTAAAGATGTGGTAGGTCTGGTATGATGGAGGACGACGCCTGATTGATCAATTCTGGCCGCTTTACCTCAATTGTGCCCTTTAATCGTGTCTGGCAACCCCAACAAACCCAAAGCATTACCTTACGTGGTGTCAATTCGGGATTTGCCACAGTTTGTGCCATCTTGGACCACGATCTTTTTCGCACATTATTATCGTATGTGACTCACTTTTCATCGCCCCATCCAAATATTGAACTTATTTTTGTATCCAGCCTTATGTGAATAATTCTGCAGCGATGTCATAAGATAAAATGTGCCGGTCTTCCTCAATTTTTTGGAGAATTTCATCGACTTTTTCAACGATTGGTCGACAAGAGTGCGGCGCGTCTTTAACTTCGAAATTTCCAGAGCAGAAACGAGCAAACCATTTGCGTGCGGCTGATAAACATCACACAAGCTTGCGAAGCGTTATTGCCTTGGTCGAAATGACATTGTAAAATGTAGCGAATTTTTTCAGAATGTTGGCCTATTAAAACGCAATTATTTTCGACTGAAATGACAAATGCCACACTGTTTATTTTTGAACGATCTATGAACTGCCACAAAACCAACAAAAATATTTATACAAGCTGTACTATGACGATACAAACATAAAATAAAACCTACTATTCTTGTAAGTATTAGTTACGTGATACAGTATAATTACATATACTTCAATCATACGTAGATACTTCCATTTTAAATTGTAGATTGTATCAAAAATTTCGAAAATCTCGCTATCACGTATAGAAACAGTAGAATTAGAAATTAATAGTAGGAGTGCTTCTTAGGTACAATACGGCTTGTATAAACTTTTTTGTTGTTTTTGACTGTCACCTTTCATACGACTTTAAAGCCGTCTATTGAAAAAAAACGCCACAAGCTTTTTCCTTGACCTATTGTAAACAAGTGTTTTTCGGTCAATTCGTTTAGCAGCTACCCGACCCCCAGGACGTACATGTTCCGCAAGCTTTATCATTTCCCGCCTCAATTCAAATTTCAGATCGGACAAGCACTTTTCGAGATACCACGGGTGCAGACATAGAGACATCCAGATGTCCAGTATCCAGACAGACGGACGGACATTTTTGTTGCTTTTTTGAACTCAGGGACAGTCAAAACGTCGAGAAAAGTGGTTTTGGACCAATGAAATATTTGGTCATTTTTGAATGGATTTTATTCAATCCTTTGGTCGTTTTGGATCTAAGTAATTCTGAATCCGGAACCTGCATACTAGGAAATCCAATTGCTCCCAACTTGCACAGTAGTCCTTGTGCCATACACGATCGAACCCTTTCGAGCCTATGATTCAGCGGATTGATGAAAACATCTGTTGTATTGTGCGGTAACAAAGTTAATTAACCAAAATTCTTCATGGTTTTCAGCAGTTGGAAATTAATTATTGCCTCTAGCACCTAGGAAAGGACAGAGACAATAGCTAGTGGTCGATAATTCGATCAGATTTGCTACTCTTCTTGAGCACTGGATGAACATTAGCTATTTTTCAGATCGAAGGGAAAATGCCAAAAGTGATGGATCGGTAAAACAAGATAGGGTTAGCCAAAGAATTGTAACAATTTTTAAGAACAATTGGCGAAATACTGTCAGGACAATACTTATACGTTTATTTTAGATTCTATCCCAGTAGATTAAACGTGATAAAACGAAACGATTGAACGTGATGAAACGAAAAAATATTTTTTCCAGTATTTAAATTTTAATTCATTTCCGGTTTCGTTTTTTAACTTATATCGTTTTTGGTTACAGGTAACGTTTTCCCGCTTATTTTTTTACGTTATTTGTTAAGCTACTGTTTATGTTTCACTATAGTTACGTTTTCGTTACATCTCAGAAATAAATAAATAATTAAAGTCACTTGTTTAGCAAATTATGATTGTCTGTCAAGTTTTTTGTGTCCAAAAATTACTAAAACCGTTTTTTCGGGTTTTCGTTACGTTACAGTAACGTTTCACAGCCCTGGGGATTCTTTTCAAATGATAAATGACTTTTTATTGTGACATCGTACTACAATTTTCTTGACGTGAGGACTAGAAAGCGACTCTAAGGCCAGATTTTGATAAATTAACCATTTTTACAATGAATACCATTATCACTACAATCAGGAATTTTCTAGGCACTTTCTTTTGAGGGAACGATTAGTGAATAACTGAATCTGAATGCACTACTATCCAAAACAAGTAGGTGTCTTTTGATATGAAAAAAGAGCAGAAATTCTATCAAAAACATGGCCCTAAACCAACGCACTGTAATCGGTTCTCAACTGTTGCTTGCGGATTTTTATTTTATTATACAATAATTCTCACAACTGTGACTAATCTATGTCACGAATAAAGGCATTCGTATAGTTTCGATAAATCTCTAAAAATGTTTGTATCTTTTCTAAAGAACGACATGTTCTAGCTTTGGTAAACAAAACACTAAACACCGGCTAAATAGAAAGCCATTCAGAGCCATTGGTTGCCATGTAGGCGAAAATAATGTTTAGACGTTTCACTGTGGATGATTAATACGCGATTCTCATCTAAAGTGCCAAGTGTAATTTGAATTTAAGCCACATACATCGAGCTAAAGAGACATTTAAAATAGTTGTATAACAGAATTTCGTAGAATTTTTTAGCTGCTACTGATTAACGATTTTGGGTTGTGATTAGTGGTCGGTTATAGATTTGTGGTTAGCATTAGCTATAGAAAAATTAGAAAAAAGAAAGAATGAAAAAGTCAGTTGGTTACTTTGAAAATCTCTTACAAAAAAAGTAAACCAATTTATTCAGTACTACAATCAAATTTTTGGACTTGAAGACACATCGCTTGAGACCATTTACAACTGTTTTATTTTGACTCGATTTAGTGAATTCTAGGGAACACGATTCTGATAACGATGATGATCTGAATTATGAACCGAATTACGACGATTCCGATTTGGAAACCTTTCAAGACATTCATTTGAACAGCCACAGGCAGTAATCGAGGAAAATTACGGGCAGAAATACACGAGTCAAGGCAAAAACCCCAAAAACATTTGGAATTCGATGTCTTCTTCTGCGAAGAAAACGAGAACTGAAGATTTGAAAATGAACAGATTTGTTTTCATTCCCTGTAGCATTGAAACATTTATTGAAAAGTACGAAGCTTCCAAGTCTCTTTTTTTTAACCGCCATTGTTGAATGCATTGTTTTGGAAATAAATAGAAGAGCCAAAAGGAAGAATACTGGGAATTAACGTGCACAGAATTCCAAAAAATTAGACCTTGTCGAGATACCAATGTGGATAAAATGTGCGCGTTTATGGCCTTTTGCTCTGCCCTGACAGATGCAGCTTTCACCAAAACATACCATCCTAGCCAGGAAGGTATGGGATTTAAATATAATGGATTGCATATGCGAGAACAAATTGCCCCTTTATCAACAGAAATACATTTGGGTACCCAAACAAACGGTGAAAGATTTACTGGAATTTCACTTGCCTTAACAATGCGTCTTGCTCAACGTTATTCAGATATTGGCGCGAACATTCCATGAATAACTTTTTACAAGTTACCCATTGGCCAAAGATTTTTGGGTCCGCAACACAATAATAGTTGATACAATTAGATCAAATAAAGAGTTCTGTTTGCTTCAGTTGCCTGCTTCTCGAAAAAGCTGTTCCTTGTCAGCAACAATACAGATTCCAAAAAAATATGTTCTGCTATAACGTCGACTGCAAATACAACCGAGAAGATAAATGAAGGAATCGGGATGTCAACACAGGAAAAGTAGCCGATGGCCAATAGTCATGGAATTGCTTCAGAAACATCTAGGCAACCGGGGCAAACTTCCACTGAAGCAATCCGTGCAAATTATACCATACCTAAGCGACCGTTATTTTTAAAAACTATTTTAAATTTGGTGAAAGTTATGCAGAAGTTGCAAGAAAATTTCGCACGGAATATGGAAAAACAAATGTCCGTTAATTGTGGCTATTCGAAAAATTTATTGCAAAATTTATGGAAACTGGATCGGTAAAGATGAAAAAGCAAAATATACCATCGTAGTGTTCGTTCAGAAGAAAACATTGCAAGTTCTGGTGTTTATGTGATTCGTTTTCGATACTTTGTCGTCAATGAAACTACGAATTTTTTCAACAAAGTCATCTTTAGCGACGAAGCAACTTTTGAACTGCGTGAATTTGTAAACAAACAAAATTGTCGATTCTGAAGTGATAAAAATCCACAAGAAATAATGGAAAACTCGATGTGTCGCAGAAAATAATCTTCAAACTATCGCTTACCAAACACTAATAATCCAATACGACTTCGTTCGCCTTTTTATATACACAAACCGAACTTATAGAAATTTCATAACTTTTCCAGTAAGAATAGTCTAGAAACAATTAGAACAGTTTTGTAAGCTATTAATTTAACATATTCTATTACACCTTAGTTGCCACCCTAACAATATGTCGTTTTAGGAGGGTGGTGCCACATTCTATACAGCAAAAGAAATTATTCAACTTTTGCGCTTTGGTAATCGTATAATTTCTCGAAGAGGGAAGATTAATTGGCCGCCTAGATCTTGCGATCTAACACTCCTAGATTTTTTGTACTTGTTAATACTGGGGAATTCAACTCTCCGAACACGGGATTAAGCTGGTAGAAAGGTATGCGATTCTAAAGTTAAAGAGGAAATTGTTAACAAAGATTATCTTGCATCAATATGTTTAAAAAAACCAGTTTTGAATCAGACCTAAAAGCAGTGGGCTTTTTGAGCTACCACAGACACACGATTTTCGTAAACTTCGAACATCGCTTTACGTCGGCTGGCAGTTAGCAACTATAAGGTGAATGAGGAACGATCATAATGAACAAATATGTATAGTACAAGGATAATGATCCTCTTTTTTCACTATCTTTGGTGTCCATCGATCGAAGCTTTATAGATGGCAATAATTTTCAATTTACTTATTAGAATTTCTTGTAGATTGCGACATATATTAAAGAAGATATTTTGAAATTTACATACTTTCATATATAGTCATATTAACTAAACTAATAAACAGATATAATTTATTGGTTACATTTGCTTTAGAAAATAAACAGATGTGTTAACATTTACTTACATACATTTATATGTACTTATTATGGGTTCTTCCGTTAAGCATAAATCTTTATACATAATATTCATTAAAATTAGTTATGGTCTATGATTGCTCATAAAAATGATTATAAATACGAGACGAATACCATAAAGAATAAGTGTTTGTAAATAAATTAGATTTGTAATACAGTTGTTTTAAGTATTACCGCAGATTACGTGTTCCAACCACTTTCAAATAAATATTCAAATATTATTTTAGATAATTAAAGTACACTAGTGTCGTAAGAAATCTGAATGCTTCAGTTTTACCAGGATTATATCCGCGTTTAGGGCAAAATCCACAAGAAGTGGAGGGAGTGCCTCGAAACCCACAAGAGTTTTTATAGATATGAAAAAAAACAAGCAACATTTTCTTCATTGAAACGTTTAGTTTTAATTGAAACTTATGAGGTCAGAATCTCTTACGTATACTTAGCTTGTCTGAGCTAAATATTTTGAATTGGTTTAAATTTTTAAATAGACATTCAATGACGATCCTAAGACATTTAAATAGTCAGTATTCGCTAAAATGTTTTTAAATTGCAATTAAGTAATTGATCTGACATTGTCTGACTGTTAATGTACCTTTAATTTTATTTAATTGGTCGAAATTTACAAAGTAATGTGTGAATATTTGTAAAGGCATATTCGAGTTCCTGTAACATTATGTCTAAATTTTAATCCGAAATCCAGAACTATAAATAAGTTATGCGTAAACTAAAAACCAAGGTAAGGAGAACAGGTAAGCAATCTAAATTAATTATGTAACTAAAATTAAATATCCAAGACTTAAAATTGGCGCGCTTTGGTTTTTAGTGCTCTGTATACTGAATAAATATGTTGGATTTTTGCCAGGTCGAAATGTAATCTGTTTTCTCAACACCTTTTTTTTAGCGGTATATACTGTCTCAAGGTGCAAAATTTCCATTGTAGTTTTTTGTTATATAAATTTAAAGGAATAATATAAACCAGTTCTTAAATGTAGATAAGTAAATATAAGTACATATATAGAAAAATAGTACAAGTCAATTTACCTTTTTAGCATTTATTAATACCGAATAATCCAATAAAAAATCAGCATCACCACACAAACTATTATCTAAAAGTACCACTCACGCACCACGCACTTTAATTCCACACAAAAAAAATTAAATACTTAATTTCAAGAAAACACTTTGAATATATTATTAGCACATACAATGTAGCACGAACTTATAAAGTTTTTAAAACGCACACGCACTTTTATTAGTTTATACAAAACTAAAAAAAAAAAAAAAATTCCACCAAACCAACCTTAACACACTTCTTTCCACTTTAAAAGAACGGTCCAAACTGAATTTGAAATAGTAATAAAATAAAAAGACAAACGGAACGCACAAAAATCAAAAACAAAACGCCAAAACACAGAAAGAAAAACAAAACACACACAAAATGTTAGAAAACAAAACCGAAAATACTAGTGATGGATGGATGGGTAGTTTTGTGTTTCATATTTGTACTGTACATATTCTCGATTCTATTTAATTTATAAACATTTCTGTTTTTGCTTTTATGTACTTCATAAAATAGGAAGAATAGAAATGAAAAAAACAAAAAACAAAAACACAAGCGTTTAATGATGGAAAGTTGATTTACGGTTAATGCATTTAATCGTTAAATTTGGTGTAGAACAGATAACTGAAACCGTACGTGCTTCCACTTTTGTTTTCGCAGAAAATAAAAATTCTAACTTGTCCTAGTTGTATTGGTAAAACGACATCATTCACGCGAATTTCCGTTATGCTAGTTGGTTGGTACCAAAAAATATATTTTTGTTCAATAATTGAACAAAAGCCCATCGATGCTTTAATAGATAGGTAGGGTAGCCCTACCTTCTAAGCATTTATCATTACGACTTGTGTTATTTAATAGAGTGTTATCAAACGATGACCCTTAATTTTTTTCAGGACAATTCTATCGGACTGATAGAACGTTCTGTTAAGAAATGTCATTGGAAAAATTAAAATTGGTCATTGATGTTTTATGACGTTGATGAATCGCGGATGAATCTTTTCTGTCAATTGTTCCGCTACCTAATGTTAATTATTATCTGCTTTCTACCTACTACTATATGGCTGGCAATAAACTGGCATGAAAAATACTTTTTTACAACAAAAAATAATAAATTAGCAACATTTATTAAATATTTGTTGGAACAATTGGAAGGGAACAGAAAAAAAGTATTTTTGGACATCGAAATGAACATTTTGAGCTACAAAAATAATAAATTGCCAACAAATTTATAAATAAATAAATTGAAATTAGTTTTAAATATTTCTGGAAAATGGAGATTTATTTTTAAAATTGCTTCGAAGATCAAATATTAAATAATTTGTGTCGATTAAAATATTTTTTTCTGTTCAATGCTCTCTGTAAATTTGACGTTTCTAATGCCTCAATTCCACTGTGAGTCAAAGTTTGCCAGTAAAAATAACTTGAGATAAAAATATAAAATCGATGGTTGTGTGAACGAGACACACAAGGAATCAGTCAAGTTTTTACTTATTTTTACTTACAAAAAATGTGTATCTGTGTTAGTGCACTGAGGTCGGAATTAAAAAAAAGTATCAAATCGAGAACATTTTATGGCAGTTCAACTAATACATGTACATAAATATTGTGTACCGATGAAAAATATTTCTCGCGCACGCTGATAATTTTAATTGTTTGGCATTTTTATCGGAAAGATTTTATTAATTTTGTATTTTATGACGGAAATAATTTGAATAAAATAATTCTGATATGAGTATTAATAATAATTAAATTTTTAGATTATTTTTAAACGTGAAAATAATCTAATTAACAGTAATGCTGTGTGCCTCAGAAGACTTTTCAAACTAAACTTTTGTAGCACCCATCAGTTCATGCAATATTTAAATAGATGTCACTAGGTTAAACACTAGGTTAAAAGATTCAATTGTGCCTTATAGCCAACTAAACTTTTTCAATGTCTCGTTTAAATAAATGACGTCTAATAAAAAATAAACCGAGTCGTTTATTAAAAGCATGTAATTCAAAATAATATGTATATATATATATACAACATCATATATATAGGTGGTACAAATTTGAGGTATCTTTTTAAATTTTAAATAAAAGACATAAATTGTGTGAAATCTTTATTTATTTTTATTGGAAATTAAAGTACATTGGTTCCGGTTAATAATGTCATTCCAGTACAGAATGTCATTCAAGTCATCTCCTCTGCTAGCTAGGCAGGCTGTCAATCTTTTACCAAAATTTTGAATAACTTTTCGCGTAATGATTTTTTCAAGGTGTTCAACAGTTTGAGGATTATCCGTATAAATTTAACTCTTCAAGAAACCCCATAAGAAGAATTCAAAGCCGTTAAATGGCATGATCTTGGTGGCTAATTCACGTCTGTTCTTCGAGAAATTACTCGATTATTAAACTTCTCTTTCAAAATATCGATTGATTCCATTGCTGTGTGGTATATTGCACCATCCTGTTGAAACCACATATTCTGCACATCAATATCTTCCAATTGACTCCACAAAAGTTGTTGGATTGAAGCTTAATTGCTGTGAACGACGACAAATTGATGTCCTTGGCTTTTCAGCAACACTTGTTCTAACAGCTGCAACATTTTCAAATGAACGACCACTACGATAATAACTTCTGCTTCTCTGATCTTGAACTGAACCAGTTTCTTCAAATTTATCAATGATAAATTTAATAGCACGGTTTGTCCGAACATTTTCTCTATCGTATTTTGAACGAAATTTTGTTCCAACTTCTGAATAAGTTTCACTCGTGTAGCGATCCATTTTAACTAAACGAAATGTTTGTACTTGTCATCTGTCAAATAACATGTGGTACTCTAGTACAAAAAATATAAATGGCGGAATATCCGCCAACACTTAAGACTGTCTGCTCATCCATTTAATAAAATATGCTGTATATTCGCCCACCATAAAATTTTTAATTGTTTCAAATTTTCGATAAAATTCCGTGTTTCTATGTTTCTATATTGACTGACCAGTGGAGCGAGCTATAGGGCCACTGGTATAAGTTTCAATTGATATATTGATATACTGTGAGAACAATTGTTCACAAAATTATTGATATGTTTGTGAAGCTTGCACCAAAGGTAATAAAATTGCCAAGTTTAGATTCATGTAGTCTTTTTGGCAAACAATTTAATCGACGATCAGGCACTTCAATAATTTCGAAAGCGTTAAGTGCTATCGATGGATGCCACATAAAAATTGTTGTACCGACTGCGCTACACTGTCAATATATAAATCGTAAACTTGATTACATTATTAATTTAATGGCTGTATGCGATAATTCTGGTAAATTTATTAATATTTGTTGTACATACCCCCGGGTTCCGTACATGACCAAAGGGTCATACGGAATAGTCAATTATATCGCAAACAAACATTCCCACCTCTTGCTTTTTTTTCTAATAGGTGACGGTGGATTTAAATCTTCATTAGATCCGGCAGTTAAGATAGGCGTTTTGAAGAAAGGAGGATTCTCAAATCGTCAAATAGCGGAAACAATTGATAGAGGGAAAACCTTTATTGGATCCTTTATCAATAATATTAAAAATTATGGTAAAAATAGAGAAGGACGCATTGCGGAGGCTACAACGCAGGCGATTATTCGGTCAACTTCAAATTCATGCTTATTTATAATTATAGCAAAAACCGAAGTCAAAGCTTGCTTATCAACGGTTCGACGTGTGATTAACGATGCTACGCATCTTCAATTGAAAAAACTCCAAATTAAACCTCCTTTGAATGCATCACCCAAAGCAAACCGATTGGAATCTGCCAAAAACCACATGCCATGGAAGCAAAAATGGAACCTGGTTGCATTTTCGAACTCATGGAACCATCCAAATTAATTTTTTGACGTAGGACTACGTCTTTGTTTTCATTATATATGGGGGGTAAATCAAAATTTCAATGTGATGACGCGCGTCACGGAAATTACGCATTTACAAAAGTTATTTGATTAAGGCAATGTCTCTTGTTAAATATAAATGTAATGTTTTAAAAACTGTAAAAATCAAACTAAGTTAAATAAAAATTTGTGGATTGAAAAAAAATTAAAACAACAAATTATTAAATAGTGATGAATTTGATTAAACATGCCGCCCGCCATATTGATTTAAAGCTATAGAATAAAAATAAGAAAGTTCAAAAAAATTTTATGCTCATTATGTAAAATATTGCGTACATTTTATGAATTTTTATGCTGTATAACCTACGCAATCCTAGCAAAATTTACAGTCACAAAGATCAGGCCAAAAAATGTTTAGGTTTGCGAGTCATGGGACTTCAGTTTCCAAGTGACCGGAAACTAATTTGATTTAATACGTCATTTGATTTAATTTAGTTTCGTCAACAAAACATACAGTAGTAAAATAATAATCAAATCCGCATCAAAATAAATTGTTTGTTCTTAGTAGCATGAATATAAAAAGATGTGGTTATTACGTATTACTGTATTTGGTATTACTTGTAGTGTTTTTTTATTCGCTCCGGATAGCTGCTATCGAGAGCCGTCATTTTTATACGCCTAAATTTAAATTTGACGCGCTATTTATTGGTAAACTAAACTTATTTAACATCAAACTATCATTTTTAATTCAATTGTTTAGTGAAAACTTGATATAAAAAATATTTGGCTCTACCTATTTATACGGAGCGCTATCCGGAGCCACTTTGCATATGACGGCTCTCGATAGCAGCTATCCGGAGCGAATAAAAAAACACTACAACTTTATAACATTTAAATCGAGGAAAAAACTGAAAAATTATTTTGCTATGTTTTGTGTTTATATGTAAGAGCAAAAAACGTTTTGCATATGTTATATTTCAAATTTACAGGTGGAATTTTTTTTTTTTCGATATATCCCGATAAAACAAATTAGTAATTATTCGTCGTAAAAAGTACAAGTAATCGATAGTTAATTACATAAGGGTTGCATCTCTATTTTTTAGGGGATGAAATTACCTGTTTTCGCAAGTTAAGAGGTGTTTTTAACATCTAAAAATGGCTTGGTTGCTGATTAAAAATATGGTTTCGTTAATGTCTCACAGAGTACTACAACTTAGAATAGTTTTTATAATTTTTTGAATCTGACAGTAAAATAGGTTCTCTTGTAAGATTATTTGTGAGTCTGTGATTTGCCGGCATGAGAGTAGAAGATTTATGTAGTCGTAACCATTTATGATATTGAGGACGAGGTCTCAAAATTTACGAAAATCCCTGCCCAAAACAATATAAAACGTTTGTAAAATTTAATGGTTGGTTTGGTGATCTTTAACCGACGCTTTGTGGGAGAAGGGTCGTCCGAGGAGCCGGATACACCCAATTTTGCAGTTTTATTTTAAAATGGCATTTCGTTGTGGCATAACGGATTGCGAAATATGAAATTTAGCATTGTATAGAGTGTATTGTATAGACAATAAATATAAAAAAGAAAATAAAAAATATGTAAAACGGGTAATCAACACTTGGGCTGATACAGCCTAATGCATAAAGATGGCAGCATTAGACAATTAACGTTTTTTTTAATTTGAAATTTCTAAATTTTGATTTCTCTTAAACTGTACAAATAAAGTTTTCTCAACTGTACGTAGTCCTACGTTAATAGGTCGTGTCTCGCACACAAGCTCGTCGGGTTTTTTCAATTTAAGGTGCGTAGCATTGTTAGCCATACGTCTAACCGTTAATAGGCTGGCTTTGACTCCGGATTTTCCCTTAATTTTTTTACGCTGATAAGGATGAATTTGAAGCTGATCGATTAATCGCCCGTTTATCGGTCGGCGTTGTAGTCTCAGCAATGCGTTCTTTTCTATTTTTACCAAAATTTTCAATATTATTAATAAAGGATCCAATAACGGTTTCCCTCTAACAATTTTTTCCGCTATTTGACGATTTGAGAGTCGTTCTTCCTTCAAAACTTCGATCTTTGCTTTTTCACCCTCTGAAACTGTCTTTTCTTTACCCATTTTCCTAAAATCCTATTGTTTTATTGATAAATTTACTAAAAATAATAAATCAAGACTAATTAACAAAGTTTTTTACCGTAGCTTTCATAAGCTACAACTATTCACTACTGGTCGTAATCAAGTGACGCATTTAAATTGCACGTTTTTGACTAGATTACGAATAAAGAACTATGGTTTCTCAAAAAAATAATTTTTATTTACACAATTTATGATTTTTAGTTTAATTAGATATTATTTATTTATTTAATTTTTATAAAGTTATTTTATTATTATTTATTTAATTATTTATTAATTTTATTATTAATTTTTTTATTAATCACCATTTTTTTTTGGATTCACTAAACGTGGTTGCCGGCCAACACAAAAAGCGACTTGTTATCGCTGTACAGATCGAGAGCAGACTGATTTATTTAAATTTTATATTGTTTTGTGTTGTGTGTCTTTCGTGTTCGTTTCGTTGTTTTTCGACAAACCGGTCAGCGGTTGGTATTTCTATGTCATGTGACATAGTGCCCAATGTACAGGTGGCACCAAATGTGTGGCGAGCTCGTTTTGCGCCGGATAGATTGTAGCGATGCATTGGGTGGACCGCTACAGAACAAAACAGATGTAACGGTTTTATTGTTGTTATCTGTTTTACAAATTAATTAAGTGAAACGGGGTGTATATCGCCCGCTTCGTGACAATATCTCCTATCTGAAAAAATTGTATTTTTCAGAAAACAAAAAAAAACTGTTTCATATTAATATGGACTGCCTTTATAGAAGAAATTGTTTTATCTCTCAATTTTTATGTTTTATCCCTTTCTTTAGGTTACATCTTACATGTAAAGGTACGTATGCTACATTCCCATATTCTTACATTAAAATCTCACTTATGCCAAAATTGCAGATATTGTCACGAAGCGCGCGATATAATCATTAAGTTTCTCCATTTTTTATTTATTTTAATTTTCGACAGTCTTCTGTGGTGATTTGAGCCTCCTCTCCAACTTTCCTGCAAATAACATGAATAAAGATTTATTTAAATAGGCAGCTATATAAATTAATTAATAAATTTACCTTACTCCCAACTGAATTGGTAATCGAAGAGCTTCCTTTGAATTCATGTTCTAATCTTTTCCTTTTCTTTTAATTTAAATGTAATTAAAATAAAAAATGGAGGTGTGGCCAACACACGACTTTCTTTTACGAACAGAGAATTTTGAGAAATTTAATTTTTTTTTTATAATTTTTTAAATTTTTTTTTTTTTTAATTTTTAAATTTTTAATTTTTTTTTTTTTAATTTTTTTTTTAATTTTATTTGTTTTTAATTTTTGGAAACATTTTGTTTTTAGTAGTTTTTTGTAAACCTTATACTTTTTAAGATATTTGCAAAATAAATTTTCTGGACCAAGGGAGTGGCCACTTCCGGTTAGCCGATTTGGAGTAAAATTCACTGGGACCTCCCAATTTATCAAAAAAGCTTAAATCTGAAGTTTCAGTTCGATTGGTTAAACCATCTGGGCTGTAGAGAGGACACAGACAGACTGACAGACTGACAGACTGACAGACTGACAGACAGACACCATTTCGAAACCCACTTTTTCGGACTCAGGGGACCTCAAAACAGATAAATCACTAAAAATATCAAGGTCCAAAATTTTCATGATTACTATACTTTATTTTACTAGAGTAAAAGAAAGTAAAAGGGACGAATCAAATAAATTATTTATTTAAACTTACAGCGCACAATACGGTCTCTTTTCCTTTTTTTTTGTTTATTTTATATATTTTAGTAATTTATTTTTATTTAATTTGTTTGGAATTAAATTAAATGAATTTAATTTGAATATCAAATTCAATTACATTTACTTACTACGTATTTTAAACTGTATGTCATACAAATTGAAAAGTCATCGAAAAGTAACCTCGTAAACTGCCTTTTCACCAAGCATCTGTGAGGAAATAGCGAAAGCTTCAAAATTTAAAAAGTTTAGTTTGAAAAGTCTTCTGAGGCACACAGCATAATACTTAATTTTTCTAATAATTCCTGGTTATTCTAGGTTATGTTTTTGTTGTCTGTCAAAACACTAAGGCAATTTTAAAGTTTGCAATTTTTATGGTAAAGTCTAATGTGTGATCGAAAATATTCGAAAAAATAATTCTGATATGAATATTAATAATAATTCAGTTTTTAGATTATTTTGAATCGTAAAAATACTCGAATTAACTCTAATTCATAATTTTTTTTAATAATTCTTCATTATGTTTTTGTTTGCTGTCAAGATGTATCCATAAAATTTGCTATAAAAAAACAATAACAAAATACTTTATCTTTGTCTCTCTGATGGATTATTATTTTTTTGTCTTCTTCCAACTTCAAGTCAGCTCAGTCAATTTGTCACAGTGGAATTGGGGCTTAAATAAGCGAAAAACGTTGAAAATAAACACGCTCACAGGCTACTTATTTTTGTATGAATGTTTTTCAGCATGAGTTAAAATTACAAATCGAAACTACACAAAATCCCAAACCTTTTAAGAAACTAAATGTTGAAATATTGTTCATATAAAATGTGTACTAAATTGAATTTCGTTTCTTGTTTTATCTTTCCGAATTATTTCTCTACTATTATAAAAATATTTATCAAATTTTAATTTATTGACAAAATAAAAAGAATTGGTCCGAGAACTGATCCTTGTGGAACCGCTAATTGATTTTGAAATGGCGTTGATTCGCTTTAATTATACCACACTATTGGGTTCTATTTTCCAAATATTGCTTAAACCAATTTAATTTAAATGTTCATCACAATATCCTTAGTTTAAACATTTTATTAGTAGTAATTTTCTGGCTATGGTCTAAAAAGCGTCTATTTCGCTATTACAAATTTGTCTTGCTCAATTTGATTTGTTCAATCTAGCTGTTGTGATAGGGGACCTGCCACTTGTTACATCCCAGATCGTTAAATAATCAAAATTAATTAAATTATTATTTCTGGATTTTGCTAAGGGCAATATCAAAGATCCGATTGGGGCAGAATCATCAAGTCCATTATGGGATGTTTTAACAGAAATTCTTAATAGTATGGGGCCTCCAAATAAAACATGGAAACTTTGGCGTAGAGTAAGAATATTTAGTACAGTAAGAGAGGGTATAAATATTCAATAATACATTTTTTAGTTTAGGTATAGTATGATTTGAAAGAGGAAAACCGGAAAAAATTACGGGAAGAAAAAAATTATGTTGGTGGTACTGGAGGGGGTCCCAAAAAAGCGCCTGTTTCGCTAAACCATGATCGAATTATTACCCTTCTCCATCTAAGAGAATCAGTGCATGAGCTAGGTGGTCTACGTATTGGAGCAGCAATGGATAGTCAAATTCTAGATGAAGAGAATTACTTCTCTCACAATTTCGCAACATCCATCACCAAATATAAAAGCGTCAACATCCAAAATCTCCGTCCTATCAACCGCGTTGTCACAAATATCTCGAATCAAGGACATCCAATTTCAAATGCACAACCATTCATAACAGGCACAAATAACTCCGATTTACAACACCTATCACTAAATGAACCATCATCACCAACCGGAACCCCTTTAAATAAATCCGTGCATCACCCTTACGTTAGCCCGCCCATCACAGCTACGGCAAATAATCCATTCTCGCCAAATAGACCTAATTTCATTTCGGCAATGAGCAAACACACCGAATCCACGGAATCCAAATTAACCGAAATTTTGTCATCCGTAAAAGAAAATATATGTAGCTCTACATAAAAAGATTTTTGAAATCAATAAAAAAAAACTGGAAATAAACCAAAAAAAAAAGTGGAAATCATAGAAAGGCAGGCACAAATTAAAGAGAACCACATTTTATTCTTTTTATTTAACTT
Organism: Tipula vernalis; assembly: GCA_958295665.1. Classification (NCBI taxonomy): domain Eukaryota; kingdom Metazoa; phylum Arthropoda; class Insecta; order Diptera; family Tipulidae; genus Tipula; species Tipula vernalis. The sequence continues at coordinate 322,788,415 of OY282558.1, read as the reverse complement.
ATAATATTCATTATTCTGGCCCTATTGTGTTCTCCTTGCTGTCGAAGAATTTGTCTGCTAGAAAAATCATTTTCTTTTGTTTCGCTTACTGTATCGTCGAATTCCACAAGGTCGTCAAATTCATCATGTGAAAGATTGAATTCTCTGCGCATATTATGTAACGCAACGCAAACATTAATAATTTGGATATACTGTAATGGCTGGTACATTAAACTACTTGAAGCAAGAAGTTTTCGCCTTCTATTCTTTAGTATATACAACATTTGACCGTTATTCTGATCTTAGAATGTTTGGTGTTGTACAAAGCTTCTACCGAATCGGCGGTTGTGTTTTTCAATGGAACTATCAGCCAAGGCTTCAAATCCAGCATTTCCTAGCAACCAGCATTTCTCTTCTTCATAAATGATCTGCATTTTTAGTCTATCATTCGACTGATTCCAAATGGAACTATCATGAGTCGCCCCCGGGTGTGTTGCATCTACACTTATGATTTTTAAATTGTGGTCAAATATTACCATCAAATTTAAGGAATGCTTCCCTCGACGATTTACGTATAAAAATTCGTCTTTACGTGGCGCCGAAAATTGTACATGGGTTCCATCAATTATTCCAATTGCAGAAGGAAATCTGTCTTTTCGATAAAACCCTTCTCTGATGATTTGCCATCTTCTACCGTGGATGGCCATTTTATAAATTTTGGTCACAATACTTGCTTCATGATGGAAATTATTGGCATAAAGACTTTAGAAAGGGCACTCTGACATAATCCGATTTTAAAATCGTGTCCGGTGTTTCATTGACAGGAGCCTTTAGCCAATAGCCGAAGAAAGCATAGTACACGTGTTTCGACCGATGTTCTTGTCGATCTAGATTCCTCTTCCATAAAAGGAAATAAATCGTCGCATATCGAATTGAACATATCTTTTGATATTCTGAATGCGTTTCTAAACCTTAACAATAATAACAAAAGGTTGTTATTTAAATTGAACACACATAAAATATTTCCATTAACTTACTGTGTTTCCGACATGTCTAAGGCACTCATATTTTCCTTAATTTCCCGCCTTTCCTGACTCATTAAATTTTCCTCATTCAATTCATGGCCAAGCGTCATGAAAATTAAGTTAATAGCCGGGTTCATCTCGATATTTTCCTATTAATTAGAATTAGGATAACTTACTTACTATTACAAAATGTGTAAACCGGTTCTATGTCTGTTTTATTATTGTACTAAATTTTTGATGGAATTTTGTACAATAAAATTATAAAGTTTATTTATTTTAAGTTTTATTTATTATTTTATTAATTTAAAACAAGGATAATTCTAATTAAAAACACAAACAATTCTATTAATCTCAAACGATAATATAATTTTGACAATAACATGACACTACCAAATGTAAATATGTATTGCCATCAACAAAATTTTATATCGAAAGTGACAATATACTCGTAGGGCAGCACGCATTTTCGGAAAAAGTGTTTCTCGTAGTTACTTACATAATCGCGTTATGTCGCAATTGCGACTTCCTAAATTTCGAGTACTCGTAACTCGTAATACGAGAGATACATAATCGCACCGCAGATCAATATTGCTACGGTGACACCTAGGTTGTAATAGAATAAGTTAAATTAATAGCTCAATGTTTTATTGTACTAAAATGGAATTTCCATGATAAAACTGTTCTAAATGTTTCTAGACTATTCTTACTTGAATAGTCATGAAATTTCTAGAAGTTTATTTTGTGTATATAAAAAGGCTTGATTGCAATGGGAAAAAGATCATAAACATAACGATCAATGAAACTCTTTTCCCACACGAAGTTTTGGTTCATGAGGGTTCATGAGGGTGAATGGCTTCGTGTAGGATTTTGGACAAGGAATATTGAGTATCGATAACACCAAGCTGCCACTTAAATTCGACGGTATGAATGCGACAGTAAGGCAAGTAACAGTCAGCCATCGCGAAGAGCTGCCATCGAAGTCAAAAACAATTGTGGAGGAATCCAATCCATCAGGTTAAACAGATATTGGGTGAGAAGTGTCGAGTTGTGTGTAAAGGAGTACAAGTATCGGGCGACTGGTTGAGGGGTCGTTATGGAAAACCATCCAATGGCGGGAAATTTAAGGAAATGCGATTGAAATTGAATCGCGTTTCATAATGGAAGGAGAATTCGTCGTCGAAACTGCAACCTGTATGTACGGCACCCTACAGGACAAGGAGGTAAACCGAAGTTGGTGGTTTTATACAAGTTTGAACTTGTACAGAGGGAGTTATTTGGGTCTCGTTCGGGACGAACAGGCTTAGGTGAGGGGTAGTGTGACGGTGACACTTAGGGTGTAATAGAATAAGTTAAATTAATAGATAAATGTTTTACTGTACTAAAATGGAATTTTCCATGGTAAAACTGTTCTAACATTTCAATTCTGACGTTAAGACCCTTAAGACTCTCTTAGCTAAGACCAATTTTATATTTTGTTGTTTTTAAGACGAAAGTCTTGGTATTCTGGCGGTGATAGCCTTAAACTTATGTACTAAAAATTTTACAAAGATTGTGTAGACTTGTCAAACTATTTTTTTTGTCTTTTTTCAAACATTTATTCAGTTTTGTGTTTGTTTTGTAAATTGTTTTTCTAAATTAATAAAAAATAAATTTATTAAATTTATTAAATTCTTCAATTCGTCAAAGTCGTGCCGCTCGCACCACGCACAAGCAATTGGAAATGTTTTTAAGTTTTTTGGAGGAAAATCCACAATTTTTAGCTCGGAAAAATTCTCCAGAAAACCGGAAATATTCGGATGAGAAATGGGAGGAATCAACCATCAAGTTAAGTTCTTTGAAAGGACCGGAAAAAAATTCGGATAAATGCAAAACGGTTTGTGTAGTGTGTTATTTGATTTTACTGGAATTTTGTACTTCATTAATTATTTCTTTAATACCTTTCAGTCTCTGAATCACTGGAAAAACCAGCTAAAATCATAAGCGAGAAAAATTCGGGTAGAAGTAAGAAGAAGTAAGGTGTGCAGTGTAACAGGACCGTAAGGTCATGGTTATGAGTAATCTCATATCCAGTTTTAAAATAAACTGTTAGCAGAATTGTTTATCACGTTCAACTTACTCAGGGCGGTCGTTCAATTGCCGGCTCGAGCTCAGGGTTTGGGGTGGGATTTCTGAGAAGTTGAACGGATCTTGAGAGACCGCTTAGGAAAACAGAAAAAAAACGAAAGGAAATCTAGCATAATCACACTTACCAAGCCACTTACCTCAATTCCATCCCGCTATTGGATTCTGGCACTAATTCATCACTGAGTTAAACTTCATCACTGAACAAAAGCACAAATAAGCGAATCGAAATTAAAAAGAAAACCAAAAAAAACAGAAAGAAGAAGGCAACGAATCATTACTGAATTAATTACAAAAACGGTTTATTTCTTAATTTGAATTAAATGAACCTCCACCAGTTAAACATTTAAATGAAAATTCAAAAATAAATTATTAATATAAAGGAAAACTAAAGTATTTAATTAAGGAAATTTAAAAAAAATTATGTAATAATAAAAAAAAATGTCGACTTATCAATACGTTGCGGATCCGTTTTGAATTTATAACGTCGGTTATTAATGAAGCGGCAAATTTGTTGATGACTGATGTTATATGTTGAATGAAGAAGATGATTGAATATCTGTTGCAAGTTTACAACAATCCTCTTATTATTATTACTATTATTTAGGTATTAGTTAGGGTTATATTATCGTAATTAATGTTTATTAACTTATAAATTAGTAATTAAAAGTAACGGATTATTATTAACACTAGATTGTTCTTTTTATGGTTTAATTATTATTTCTATAAACTGTTTATTTTAATAAAAAAAAATTTTATGATTATCCGTAACAATGATCACTTAAAAAAAATGGAAACTTGATTTTTAGAACTTAAAATTATTAAATTGGTAAATTGTTTTTATTCAAATTAATTACAAATTGGTTTTGGTTTTTCCACTTATAATTTCTACACATGGTTCGTTCATTTTTTTTTTCACAATATGTCCGCTTAAAACCCAAGTCCAAAACTTAATGCTAGTTATTATTAGAATTTATTATTACACTATGAGCACTAATATTATTAAATATATGTATTTATTTGTTTTTTACTGAATTATCTATATTTATTATTAGTATTATGATTTAATAACTATTTATTAATTACTATTATTATTCTCTAATTTATTTATTTTAGTTATGTGTTTAAATATATTTTTTTTGTTGTGTCCACTTTACTTCACCCTCCAAAAGATTCTTCCCAAAAAAAAAAAAACTGTTCGGCTTCTTTAGACCAAAAAAACAATAAATTTCCTTACGAATACATTTAAAATTTCAGAAAAATAAAATACTGGGACTAATTAATAATACTGGGCTATTACAATACAGTGCACGAAGTATTAAAACAATTTAACTTAATACACTAATGATTCCATGCCTCTTAGATTCACCTATTCAACGATGAACTTTTAAAATATATGGGACGAAAACCTTTCGTTACAGCAGTATTGCACACGTATAAATAATAATAGCCGCTTTATCCGGACTGTAATGTAGTATGCGGCATTTATGTCGGCATCGAAAACGGGTTTTAGGACCCCAAAGACCATTTCCACGAAATTCTTCGCTCTTATTTGAATTCTGTTGAGTTTCTGCTCTTGTTGATTGGTTGGTTGTAAATATGGTGTCAAGAGCCAGGGTTGTAAAGGATACTCACTATCTCCTATTAGCAATATATGCCTCCGACTGTGGTATTTGGCATTCACGGGCAAAAACTTTAATTTTGAATCGACAATCTAAAAAATATAAAATTTTATTTGGGTAAATATTTCAGATTATTTAATTAAATGTATGGTTTTTATTTACCGCCCTCTCGGCGGTGATTTTTGAAACTTACTTTTCTTCCTCTCTTAATAAAAGAGTTAGCGCCTGCAGCATTAATTCCATTTTTAAATCGGCTCCTTAAAAAAATAAATACATTAAATGGCTTGTGTTTTATAATTTTTTTATTTTATTTAACAGAACTACAATTTTTTGGTTTAATGGAAGACATTGGGCGCGAATTGGGCGGTTCATTAATTTTCACCGAGTGCCTATGTAATTACCTAATTGGGCTTCGAAAAGTACGTCGTTGAATGCTTTTTTCGCATAAATTTGCTGGTCTGGTTTCAATTTTATGAAATCCACAGCCCAATTTTTAGCTAAAATTTCAACCTCCGAGTTTACAGTGCGGAGATGTTCACAAGCCATTTCTAGAAGCTCATTCCGTTTATCTTGCATATTTTCTTCGTTTGGCGATTTCCTTTTGGTGGCTACTTTGCGTGCCGGTACAGCCTCACACTGCGAAGATTGTTGTAAGTTTTCTTCGTGAACATCCTGAAATAAGAAATTAATTTGTTACAAGATCAGGCACGCAGTGGACATTTATTAAATATATTTTGTCTTTGCAGATTCCACAAACAGAGAATGAATGGAAAGTTGTAGCCCAACAATTCGAGAATAAATTGAACTTTCCACACTGCTTAGGGGCAGTAGATGGCAAACATATTACTATTCGTAAGCCGCCAGGGACCGGCTCTTATTATTTTAATTATAAACAATCGTTTAGCATCGTATTAATGGCTATTATAAACTCAAATTATGAATTTTTAATGGTAGACGTAGGAGCTAACAGACGGGTCTTTCACGGGGGAGTATTTTCCAATACACACTTTAATAAAATGCTTCAACAGAAATCCTCTGCATACCTGAACCAGAAAATTTACCAGGTACTAATATTAAAATGCCTTATGTTATAGTTGGTGACGATGCTTTTCCACTGATGGAAAACTTAATGAAACCATTTAGTCGAAGAGATCTGACCATAGAAGAAGCTGTTTATAACTACAGGTTATCTCGCGCTCGTCGCGTGATAGAAAATGTATTCGGTATATTAGCCACCAGATTTGCTCAGAGAAATAAATCTTCGTCCAGAAAAGGCTATTATCATTGTTCTAGCGTGCTGCCATTTACATAATTTTTTACGAAAAAAAAGTGGAAACATATTTTCAAGGAAGGTTCGACGTTGAAAACCCTAGTACTGGGGAGGTGTCAGCGGCCGATTGGAGAGCGAATCAAACGTTAATTTCGCTTCAACATCTGCAAGGAAGGAATACTACAGCTTCAGCCAAAGATATACGTCAAAATTTTTCACGTTACTTTAACACTGTTGGAGCCGTGTCGTGGCAGAACAAAATATATCGTAAATAAATGTAATATATAATTATTATATATGGTATAATGAATTTAAGAATGAATAAAAATATGAAAAAATCAGTAACTTGCCGTCTGCATGATTTCCTCCGATTCAGTGGTCTTATACATAGTCGATGTTCCCTGCATCTGATATTCCTGATCCCTCAAGAAATCAATTTCGTCAAAGTACCATAATGACGGTACATATAAATCCTCTCTTCCGATACCAGATTTTTTACTCTCCACTACTTTTTTTAATTCCCTGCGGTAAGCGGTACGAAGGCAATTAATTTTTTTTTCTCACTTGTTCTCTATCCGCATCTTTGTCCATTTCTTTCATTTTAATGACTAGTTTGTCGTAACCACAGCTTTTTAAATATCTATTCTTATAACCTTCACTTTTTACCTTCCATAATTCAGGCAAATCTCGATATAGGTTAATAAACTCTTGCCAACATTTTTTATTATCAACCGTATTTGTCATTTTTGGTTCTGTAATGCGCAACGAATGCAAAAAAACTGAATAAATGTTGTACAATACTCTCAAATATCGACATACACGTGTCAAACAGTTGCACAACGGTAAACGTTGCGCAAATAATTTCAAACATGTTTGAATTTATGCAAACTGTTGTGCAACTATGCAAACAGCGCCATATACGATCAACATGTTCAACTGGTACTACAAGGCCATACGTTCCCGAAGCATTTCGACGTCAGGTATTCGAAGTATTTCAAAATGTATCGCATCCGGGGATACGAAGTTCAACCAAACTGATCAGGAGCAAGCTTGTGTGGCCAGCGCTCAACAAAGACGTACAGCAATGGGCAAAATATTGCGCAAACTGTCAAAAGTGCAAAATTTCAAAACACGTGAAAAGTCCGTGTAGTAACTATCCCATCGTTAGCCAACGGTTCTCGGAGATACATATAGATATAGTCGGTCCGTTGGAACCGTCCGAAGGACAACGCTATTGTCTAATCATCATAGATCGATTCACCCGATGGCCAGAGACCCCTCCGATGCATCAAGGCCAAAACCGTCGCGGATAGTCTACTGAAAACATGGATTAGTCGGTTTGGAGTCCCATTGGTTACCGTCTCCGACAGAGGAACTCAGTTCGAATCAGAACTATTCTCCAGTCTGGCCAACCAAGTAGGGTTTGAACGCAAACGCACTACGGCCTATATCCCGGCATGCAACGGGATGGTTGAACGGTGGCACCGCAGCTTAAAAACGGCTATAATGTGTGTCAACGAGCCGCAGTCGACCAGATCCTTGCCATTCGTACTGTTAGGTTTGAGAACCGCTTTTCGGGACGATTTCGAAGCTACATCAGCTGAGTTGGTGTACGGCGAGAAATTACGCCTGCCCGGAGATATGATACAGCCATTAACATTTACAACTCAAAATCAGGTTGTCTCACAAATTCAAGAATTTTTCCGCCGACAGCACCATCACGACACGTCAGCAAACCAAAAATCTTTGTCTTCAAGGATCTCGCGATGTGCTCACACGTACTAGTTCGTACGGATGCATTACGCATGGCACTACAGCCTCCGAACCAAGGCCCTTACGCGGTATTGCGCCGGTCGGAGAAATATTTCACAGTCCTGGTGAAGGGCGTCGAGTCGAACATTTCATTGGATCGGTTGAAACCTTGTTTTCACGAGGGTTACGAGCATGAGAGGGCGGAAAAGACCGAACTGACAACTCGTGCGGATAGTGCAGACAAACATCCCGACAATCCTTCTGTTCCAGAATCAAACGTACCAACAGGGCCAAACAACAAGAATGACCATGTCATAACAAAAAAAACGGGTGACATTCAACCTGGACAAGCCTTCAGAAAAGAAACCGGTTGCTACATCACGATCAGGGCGCAGCATCAAACTACCCTCTCGTTACGACTGATCGTTTTTAAAAACGAAATTGCTAACCGATTAAGCGTAATAATTTGGTAACGTTTTCTATTAAATATTAATTAAACTAAATAAAACTTTTGTAAGTGTAAAACAAACGCTTCGGTTTTGTTATTGAATTATATTGTGGAAGGTGCGTCGGCCGCCATTACAACGAGCACGCCACTCATAAACAGACGAGATTACAATCATCGACCACCATCACCACACACAATCCAGTGATTCGGACCTTGATGATTGACAAGGCAAAGATGTAACAGTATTAAGAAATGGTATAATTAATTCGTAGGTACTTACCTTTAACGTAACTTGATGATCTGCCTGTTTTTTGAAATTAACTAATCATAATTTTAGTTTAAATAATATACGTATTTTCTAATGTAAATATAATAATAATATTCACCTAATGTAAGAATGACAAAACAAAATTAAAACTTATGACATTTTAATTGTTGCTCAAAGGTGACATCTGTAAACAAACTTTGTACCTAAAACAGCTATAATTAGTACTAAACTTATGCTAGGGTTAGGCAAAATATTAATTTAGTACATTATTTACAAATCCACTAAAAGAAAATAAAAAATAATAAATCCATTCTCTTGAGTGAGCGGAACGAAGAAACGTTAAAACGATAAATTAAATTTTTTTCTTGCGTTTTCATTTCAACGCCGAAGAATTTATTGCAAACTAAACATTAGTCCTTCGGAGCCGGATTTCGCTGCTCATCAAAGGCTAGTTAATTATAAAAATTGTGTCCTAACAAGTGTTATTAGTGAAAGTGCTAAAGTTACGTTAGTTAGCGTAGAAGAAATTTGTGTAAGGAAAAACGGAGTGGAAGTGCTTTTAAACAAATATATGGAAACCGAGCAACGGTTATTTAAATTTAACATAGAATACGATTCATTACAGCCCGCCGGCCTTCCACACAACATAATTCGAGAACACTGTTCGATAGCACGATTATAAATAACACTGGCATGGCGTATGGTGGTCACTCGCAGTCGAGTGAAATCAAGTTACCATAAGACATTCGTTGCTGAGATCTAGCGGAAACTATATTGAATGGTAGTCATTCTATCAACTATTCATGAAGCAAATAGATGTGCGTCCAGGACTATCCAATGCTGAAAAACTGCAATTTTTGATAGATGCTTTGCAGGATAAGGCCGAAAATTTAATTAAGCATATGTCAATCACCGATGAATGTTACATTGAAGCCATCGAAAAGCTCAAAAACCGGTACAATAAGAAGCTATTCAGTCAACGTGCACATACAAAAATTTGTGGAGCAGCCTACCGTTACGCAACCAGATGTTCATTTGATTAAACAATTTTGTGATACCTCGGATGGTGTTATTCGAGGTCTTACAGCTTTTGGTGAAAGCTCAGAGTGTCGCGATCCCTGGCTGATTTTTATAATTCAAAGTAAATTAGACAGCGAATCAAGATCGCCTTGGGCACGTGTGAGAACGAAGAGAATTTTTGGGAGATCGAGTAGTACTAAGTCCGCTGCTATCAACATTCCATTTAAATCGCCCTAGACGACGAAATCATATACAATCGCAGCAGATTTATGTAAATTATGCAAAGCCGAAGATTTTATAAAAATAAAGCGATCGGATTAGTGTCGTTCAAAATCATGGAGTATAGAATTTGCCGTCGTAGACACCACACGACGCTGCATGAACATCAGTCACAGAAAATAACAAACGAAGGTCATAATAGCTTGCAGAGCGCCACACCTGTTACAGTGAATAGCAGCAATCATGAGGAGGCATCGGAGAGCAAAGGACCGACAACGGTTAAAACCTCAACCACCAATGTCCATATAGAATTAGATAAAATACTAAATACATACATACTTGTTCAAGTGAACCACGTTGTCGTGTCACAATCTAATGTTCTCACGTAAAGCCCAGTTCCGTTCGTTGTATTGGTCGCCTTCAAAACGTGTGTTCCACAAGCACATAAAACACATGTTTGTGTTACCCAATTGTCTGCACGAACTTTCCACTGATGGTCGGTTGTATTTAATCAAGTCATTGATTTTTTTCATTGATGCATAAGTTTTTTTTGTATTTGTGCTGAGTGCAATTGGAACGGAATTTTTTGAGTTAGTAACGTGGAGGAGAACTACCTTTAAGCTGCTTTTGGAGGAATCGACAAACAATCGCCAATCTTCGGAATTACATGTATGGTGCATTGTGGAAACTAAACAACAGATATCAGTGCAAAAAGCGAGTGAATTATTATTAATTGATTTGAAAGAATTCATAAAATGACGATGACGATTTATTGCTCCATTTGGAGCCAAAATGTTCACTTGTTTTAAATCCTTTAACTAATAATTTTAATAATGTAGTAAAAAAAAAAATTTTAGATCTATAAATTATTTTGTTATATGGTTTCGCCAACAACTTCGGTTACGCGTCTGTGTATATAAGTTTAACCTTCGATTGGCATATTTTCTATATAACAACTCGCCGCGTCTTATCTCCATGATTTGTTTGTTCTGGGCGCAATTTTTTCTCTAGATTTCGTGTGATACATAAACAAAACAAGAAAAAGTGAACAACAATGGCGATATGTACGTAGATTGAACAGTGTAGACAAGAAATTACCATTCTTTTATTCCCACAGATTTTTTTTTTGTTTGGTTGACTTGGCAGACCAAACCATTTATTGTTCACAACATTCAAAGGTGACTTTATGTTAACATGGTTTAACTTAGAGAGTGTGTTACTAAATGACCTTAGTGTTAGCGAGAAAACAGTGAATTTATATAAATATGTTGAAACGCATGTTGTCTGCTTGTTCACGTTCTAAACAACAAATTTTTACTTTTGTATGTGCCAATTTCTTCATTCGTTAATCTGATTAAATTTTAATTGGATAAGCTAACGCATTTGTATATTATCATTATACATATATACAATTTAAAATTACACGAACCTAAATATGGAGTAGTGCAAAAAATAGTTGGCTGTGTACAATACAAGTATTACCATATTTATTTGATTGAATTATTTAAAGTTAGGCGTGGGTAAAGTTAATCCAATTTTTAATTCAAAATAAGTGTAGAATAATTTAAATATTAATTGGCTTTAAAGAATTTTAAAAATTATTTTATTTAACTTCAGCGAGAGTAGAACTTTTGGTAAATATGACGACTCGAATATTAATCGCATAGCAGCCGTTTTAAGTTCGCCTTTGTTTTACATAGCTGGTTATATTGTTAGGTGTTTTCTGCAGTCTATTTTACTGGTTTGTTGCAGAAGGTCTTCGTTGGAGACTACGTTTGGCTAGTAACACTTTACACGCTGTCTTAGGGATATGTTCAAAAATACTTGGAGCGTTCTTGTTTTTTTCTTATTTCCATGTTTGAAAGTTTAAAGTTTCCAACTTTTGTAGCTTTGTATTGACGTTTTTCAGTATAACCATGTTAAAAGTCTTTCCTATATTTATGTTGAGACCAACTTCTCGTGGTTTTTACTGCATGTCGTAATATTTGTTAAGAGATATTATGTCGCCAGCTTAATCCATTTCATTTTCTCAATCGATGTCTAATTGAATCCCATTGAATGCCGTTGGTGTTGTGTAATCTAATTTGCGCTTGATTTTGGCCAATGAAGTTGTTAAGGTAGCATAAACAAAAAAAGTTAAATAAACACATAAATCTAAAGATTATTAATACAATTTATTAAATTCAACCCGCAAAACTTGTCAATAAAAAAGAAAAATCAAAACATTAACATTTTGGATAAAATTCACAATATGTACTCTCGTCCCTCTCTTTAAAACGTATTCTCGTGCAAGCCCAAAAGGACCGAGAAATTTCCGAAGCAAACGTATCGTTCAATGGCACAATGAAAGAGTTCATACCAAACCAACATTCTTTTTTGAAGGGTATCTTCATGGCTAGTAAATGCGAAACAGAAATATATCTACCTCAAATAAATATACCTCCTTTTCTGGGAAATATTCAGACTTTCCGTCCTTTCGGGATCTATTCGAAGCTTCAATTGATAAAATGAGAAAATTTCCAAAGTGTACATGTTTCAATATTTAAGGGAATTCTTACGCGACGAGGCAGCTGCCTTATTACGCCACATACCAATACCGGAAGCAAATTACGTAGAAGCATGGGCAAAAATTAAGGAACGTTACGATAAAAAGAAGCAAGTGATAACCCAATTAATTAAGCAATTTAAGGATCAACCTTGTATTCATCAGCCAACAGCAAGAACTTTTCATCATATGTGTGATGTATCGGACGAAATAATTCATGGGTTAAAAGCGATAGGCAGTGAGGCAGAGCAACGAGATCCGTGCCTTATACTTGTTATTAAATAAGCTTGACCAAGATACGAAAAGAGCTTGGGCACATTATACAGCGGAGAGCGATTTTCCCACAATTGAGCAATTTTTTAAATTTCTAAACAGCAGAAGTGATGAACTTGAGAGTTGTGGTACCCTAAATGTTCAAATAACCACTCATTATCAAAATGCAACGAATTTTAGCAATGAACATTAGTGAAATAAGAGCGACAACCAAAAGGCTCTGTTTTAATTACTCATCGGCGTCTCACCAGGCAGAAGTGTGCAGATCAAAATTCCGTTGTAGTACTTGTAACCGAAAATACATATGGAAATTAATACTGTAGTAGTTCAGCATCTGACACACCAAAACAAACGGCAAGCGTTTTCACAACGAGTTTATGTACGGAAATTCAGTCTAATACAATAATCGCTGCTAAATACCAATCGCTTCTCCCGACAGCAACAGTGAACCTGAAACGTAGTGATGGTTCCTTGTTAAGATGCAGAGTTCTATTGGATTCCGGATCGTAAGCGTCTTTTGTTTCAGAAGCTTGCATGCTTGCCTTTAGATTGCCTCGAGAAAAGGCAAAAATGTGATTACAGGCTACGTCGACTATTATTTATAATAATCGATGCGAATAAATATCGAGGCTCTAATTATTCCTCGCCGCAACTACCAAGTCATTTAAGAAGCATGCAAGATGGTGAATTATTTAATTTACAAATGGCAGATCCTGAATACCTTCTTCCAAGAGGAATCGTCATACGAATAGAGTCAGGTTCTGTTATGGTAGGATGCAGCTTAAACATAAATCTGAACATAGATCAAATACTTCGAAATTTTTGGGAAATCGCAGAAGTAGCAACTTGTGAACCATACAGAAGAAAAGGAAAGTGAGGAAAGCTTTAAGTCTACACACAAGCGGCTTGAAAATCGAAGATTTTTAGTAATTATTCCTTTTCAAAGAAATTCTCCAGATCTCAGGAATGCATTCCAGAAGCTGATATTAATGGAAAAGAAGAAACATAATGTACATTCATATATACATAAAGGAAGGAAGTTCCACCACGAAGGTTCGTGTAATTTTTAACGGATCTTGCAAAACTTCAAGCGGAGTTTCGATCAACCAAAAAATTATGATAGGCCCAACGATACAGCCAACAATATGGTCAATACTTACGAAGATTTAACAGCCGATATTAAAAAGATGTATCGGCAAGTGTTGGTTGATAAAATGGACACTGATTGTCAATGGATATTATGGCGTAAAACTCCTAGTGATAAATTGATTCCTTACCGACTTACCACAGTGACTTGCGTGTTAGATTAAAAGAAAAAATCAACAACGTATTGAAATCAGGTGGTTTTCATTTACTTAAGTGGGAATCCAACTACCCCATTTTATCTGATAATTTCCAAGTTAGGTCAAAAAATGTTAATTTTGAAGATGAAACCACAACTATAAAAATACTCGGGTTGCAATGGAATCCAGCGAAAACTTCGTTTACTTTTAGTGTGAAATTAGACACAGATACCACAATAACCACAATAAAAATAAAATCTATAAAATCTCCTTGGACTGGTATCAGCTTAATTTGATCTTAAAGGTAGATTGGGATGAAGATCTACCTCATGAACTCTCAGCATCCTACAGTAAAATTAAATTGGAATTAAAGCAACTGGAAAAAATTTAGATTCCAAGATATTTTGAATTTAAACAAGCCGCCCGAATACTATGGGTTTGCGACGCGAACGAACGGGCGTATACCGCTGTTATATATTGCAGATCTGTTGGCGAAAATGGAAAAGGGTAGCTGCAATCAAGCAGGTTTCAATTCCAAGGCTAAAATTGTGTGGGGCTCATTTGTTGATAAAGTTATGGAACATCACGAAGATGAATGTACTGCCAGCTAGAATTTATCCCTGGACAGATTCCACAATTGTTCTCAAATGGCTCTCAGACTATTCAGCAACTTGGAAAGCATTTGTGGCGAACAGGGCATCTGCAATCCTAGAAGTCAATGGAATCATATCTTATTCAAAGATAATCCAATAGGTCACACATCCAGAGGAGTGGCTGCTGGAAAACTAATTGATCTAAAACAATGGTGGTATGGTCCAACTAGGCTAATCCAAAGAGGTATATCAATAATCAGCAGGCGATGATAATGAAAGATGGCCACTTAAAGTATGCAGCCTGCAAACAAACAAAACTGACGATATATTGGATTTAAGCTGATTTAACCAATAAATATTCAAACTACAGTAAGCTGATTCGGGTGTTAAGCTACGTATTGCGATTAAGTAGCAAACAGCGGTTTAATGCTAAGCGAAATAGTTGAAGCCGAAAATAAATGTATAAAATGGGCACAACTCAGTGCATACAAAATAGAAATTAATAAATTGTCAAAAAATTAAAGGTTACACAAGTGAAGTAATTTATTGTCACTTACTCCTTTCCTCGATGAAAATGGAATATTAAGGGTTGGATGACGTCTTCACAGCAGTCAATTCGAGAAAAAACGCCCAATCATTCTGCCAAATTCCAGTATGTTAAGCAGATTGATAATAAACTTCTTCCACCAAAAACATTTACATCCCGGCCCTTCCTTAAATCCCATCTAATTAAACAAAGATTTTAGATTGTGGGTAGCCGCAATCATATCAGACAACAACTGCGAAAACATGTGAAGCGCACGAGATATCGGGCAGAAATTTTAATGTAAATAATGGGCCTACTACCAAAGTATACTTTTCACCAACTAGGCCATCCAGCAGATGCGGTGTTGACTATGCGGGACCCATCGAAATAGCTTCGGAAAGAGGGAGAGGGGCAAAAATAATAAAGGGGTAGTATAGTCACTGTTTGGGGTTTAATTCGCGGTTTTTAAGATGAACACAATTATAAAAATTGGATGTTGAACAATTTTGTTTACGGCAATTTTGTCATATGGTAAATTTACATAACATTAAAAACGTGGCAAAAACTTTTTAAAGGTTATGTAAATTTACCAAACGATAAAACATTTGCCGTATACAAAATTGAACAACGTCCGATTTTTTTATTTTTGCCTTAAAGGTTTTCAAGATGGCGGTTTATTGACCAATCCATGCGCTTTATTTTTTTTACCTTAACGGAATTTTTTTGCATATATCACTGCCTTAACTCATTTTATGTACAAAATATGCTGTTTTAGATACTTTGTTGACACATAGACTACTTTGTGTGACTTGCGTATTCTCAAATAGCAATATTTCAAGAAAGGAATTGTTACCCAGTGAGCGTATAAAATGTTGCTAATTAGCGGCGTAATGACAAAGTCGCGAATGACGCAAGAAACATTAATGTCGGAAGCAGATGTGCGGAAATTTGGCCTGTGCTAAGCGCCCATTTTTTTGACGTTTATTTTACACGTATTTAATTTTAATATACAATGTTTATGAATAGTATTTTATCACAAACGAATTAATTTGTGTTCTACATTTTGGCAATGGTCAGCAAACGTTTGTTATCAGTCAACAAAATCAAAAAATTGCACTGAAAAATGAAAATGTAGATTGTTTTCTTTTAAGTAGTGTAGCCTACAGATTTACAGCTAAATAAGAAATGGAGGCAACTGGCGTAATAACGCATGAACGCGCAATACTTTTGTTTCATTCCTTATAAAGTAGCGGTGTGTATTGTAATTTCGACGCAAGCAAATTTCGTACGTCTGTTTCTGCCATAAGTCGCGAAATGCTATTTGGGCCAATTTTATTTATTAATATGATAAACACAAAAAGGCTAGGCTTCGCCGAGTCGTAAATTGAAAACCCTGATCATGGTAAGTTCAATTCATTTGGATCAGATGGCCAAGGGAGTGCATAACGGAAACCGGACTCAGAACTCGGAACTGGCTATAGAAGATATACGCCGAACCGGCTTGGAGTTGCAATTTCCACAGTGTGTTAGAAAAGCTATACATTTTATTGAAGGCATAATAATTGAACAAATGTGTGTCCACACAACATAGTTGTATTTTAGAGATTGTAAAGTATTTACGGATTCGTCAGCTAAAAGTTCGTAGGATTCGACTGAAACATTTTTTTCGATTCATGATAGATGGCGCTCTAATTGACGATTTTCAATTTTGTTTGATTTCTCCTACTAAGAACCTACGCAAACGATTCTGCAATACGTCTATAATAAAAATACTACGGTTTCATTGTAAATACTCGAAATTGGTCGTCAAAAAATTTATTCATTTTGCAAATTTCGAATAAATGGGAAAAGGGTGCTTGATTTACATGAGTCCCCTCAAAATGATGGCCTTCGACTTCAATGCACTTATTAATCCGCATTTCAAATGACTATACCCAGCTGAGAAGTGTGTCTGCTTGAATTTCAGCACAAGCATTTCTGATTCGCTCAATCATATTCTCACGTGTTGTTGGTTTTTGTTTGTAAACTTGGTCTTTGAGATAGCCCCACAAAAAAAAATCTGGCAGGCCAATTTACCGGATCTTCTCTCCCGATCCAGCGACCATTGAAATCACGATCAAGTACTGCACGTGCTACCAACGAATAGTGTGCGGGAGAATCATCATGTTGAAACCACATGTTCCGTCGCACTTCTAAGCTCAAGTCTTCAAATAATGTTGGCAATTCATTTTCCAAAATGTCTGAACCATTCAAGTTGCCTTCAATAATGTGGGGGCCGATGAGTTTGTTGCCAATTATTCCACACCACATATTGACAGTCCAAGGACGCTGATATTCAACTTGGCGAAGCCAGTGTGGATTTTCAACACTGCAGACGTAATGCAGAATCGTTTGCGTAGGTCCTCAGTAGGAGAAATCGAAAAAAAATTGAATATCGTCAATTACAGCGCCATCTATCATGAATCGAAAAAAATGTTTCAGCCGTAGAATCCCAATCTGCAATAAAAAATAGGGGTTCATATTTTAGTTTCAAAGTTATCCCCATCGCACCTACAAGGAGGAGAGGGGTACTAATTTTAACACTAATGTATTTCCCCCAAGTGCTTATTTTCCGAGAGATTAGAGTGTATCAGGTTAAAAAAATCACCCGGTATATATAGGGAAACCTCACTACAACGGAAATTGACGGGACCAAAAATGTTGTCCGTGAAACTGAGTATTTGTGATTTTTTTTATAAAAATTTTATTGGAATTCTATATCTTATCCGATTTTGATGAAATCCAGCATTCCCAATGTAAATGGGATATTCAAATGATTTTTAGACGAAGTTCTGGAATATGGCCAAGAAGTATGGAACTAGGCTATTCCTTAATTGATTATGATGAAATTTGACATTTGCGTTGGAAATGGGATTCTAAAATGGTTTTTAGATAAAGTTCTAGAATATGGGCATGTAAGATGGAACTTGGCTGTTCCTTAACCGTTTATGATAAAATTTCACATGTGCGATCGTAATAGGATTCTAAAATGATTTTTAAATGAATTTCTGGAATATGGCTAATTAGGGCAGAACTTGGCTATTTCTTAAAGGATTTGAGTGAAATTTGACATCTGCCATGGAATGGATATAGTACTGGAATATGGCAAAGTATGATGGAACTTGGCTATTTCTTTCTACATGTGCGATGGAAATTTAGTTCTAAACTGAGTTTTAGATTTAAAAATCAATTTAGAATTCCATTTCCAACGCGCATGTCACATTTCATTTATTTATTTTGTTTAGCCATATTCTAGAATTTTATCCAAAAATCATTTAAGAATCGAATTTCAATCATGGATATCACATTTCACTAAAACCGGCTAAGAAATTGCCAAGTTGCACCCAAATTCACCATACATAGAATTTACTATAGGTTCAATTTGAAATGTAAAAAGGTTAATTTGGAATATTAAAGGTTCAATTTGAAGTGTAATATGAACAAATTAAAGTGGTAAAGTTACAATTTCATTTGTACTCGTAAAACCTGTATCATCGCAGAAATATCTGTCCGTGTTCGCTATAATAAAGTGTAAGCTTATCTCATTTCATTGGAAAACTTCTGGTTTTCATTGGAAAACTTCAGTTGTGTGGGACTTAAAAGTTTGTCCGTTGAAGTGAAGATTCCGCTAAATTGAGTGTCTGTTGAAATGAGGTTTCACTGTATTTAAAATTGAGTGTGATATTTAAACAAATGCACACGCATTGAACGATTTGAACCAAACTTTACACAAATATTGTTTAAGACTTAAGAAAGGTCATTGCTAATATCTCAAACATTTATCTCCTCCTTGAGAGATTATAATCAGGTCTAAAGTTACTACAAAGAAATTTCTAAAACTTCAAAAATTGATTCGATTTTTGATGACGGAATGATGGTATGAAGGTATGATGTTTTGATGGTATAATGGTATGAGTTGAGCAGGTTGCGGTTTGATTCGAGCTAAGTTGAATTGAAGTTGATTTATGGTTTAGTTAGCCTGCATTGGGGTTAAGTGAGTTTTTCGATTGGGGAATTATTTAAGAGTTGATTTGAAGTTAGGTTAAGGGTTAATTTTAAAGTTGATTTGGGGTTGATATTATGTTGCGATTGAGATGGAGGTTGATTTATTTATTGAGTTGAAGGCTGAGCTAAGGATTGACTTAAGAGATTCATTTCAGGATTAATGTGGGAGTTGAATTAATCAATACCGAAGTTCTGATCACCTCATGAGGTTTAAGCCCTTTATATTTTGAGGTTTCACGGTAAGTAAATTTAGTTTTAATTTCAATTTTTAGTTTCTAATTTGTTAATTTTTCTTTTAAGCTTTAGGCATCAACTCAGTATTAATCTTCGTGAATTTAATTATAAATATTAAAGTGTATATACAAATTCAGATAAGTAATTATATTGGTTTAAAAGCGATTTCGTTGTATAGTTATTTTTGGTTGGTTCTTTATTTTAGTGGTGGTGTCAGCTTGTTTAATATCATTTGTTGTCGTAAGTAATTTAAATCGATAAATATACTAATTTGGTTTGTATTCGTTATAGGATAAAGATACGCAAGTCTAATTAACCAGTGATTTGAAAGTGAAACAAAACAATAGATAATAAATCGTAGCGCAGTGAATATACAGTGCATCCCACTTATCACAAACATAATATAATTTAAAAATAGTTATTTTTATATTTAAATAGTTTCTGTTTTTACTATTTGATGTCATTGATGCATAAATCCGAGGCTAGACAATGTAATCTATTTTAGAATACAAAAAAACAATTATTATTTGTTTAAAATACTAATAGTAGGACGATGAGATTTAGTTTGTGTGAGTATTGGTAGATTTCATTCATGATTTTGTTTAAATTGTAATTATACTATTTCTATGGTATGGTAGAGTTATCAGCTTATGTTAGTGGGTTGAGAGACAAGGTTGACTATAATATTTGTTGTCGTTGGATGTTAATCGCATTTTGTTCGTCCCACATCTGTTCATTTCAAGTGGCTGATGACAGTTTGATTAGTTTATTTTTAATTTTTTTTTCTTCTGATTTTTTGGTTAAAACTATACGAAAACACATAACTTTTTATTTTTATTATTTCTAATGCCAATGGCTTTATTCTTGAACATTTTTTTAAACGAAACTAAATCTTACAATCTATAATATAATTTTTATCTTATGCCTCAACGTCGTTAGTACTTATGTTTAGTAGGATTATAGCAATATGTGAACACATCTTTAGCGGGCGTAAGTCAAAAATTGCAAGTAAAAAAAGGAACGGAAAATCCGGTACGAAAGGAATTTGCAAATTATACGAGGTAAACAAACACAAAATGCACCGAACTTGCACTCTATATAATTCGAATTACAATTTCTGTCGAATTAAAATGGAAAGGTAAAAAAGTTATGCATGTGTAGTGTTGTGTAAGTGATTCAAAAAAAGTGAAATGGAAATACATTAGAAACAAACAGAACTACACTAAATCAATCTGTGACGCAATCGATTGATTTTTCTGCTATCAAGTTATTCGATCGGTCGAGCAAAATTGTTGCTCGGTTACAAATCTCGATTTTTTGGCAGATTTACGCTATCGTTTATGCTATTGTATATATTTCCAGCTGCTATGATTTTACCGCTGAAATAACGTCTATGTCTAGTAGAACCGCCCTATTTCATTCAGTTCGAACTGATCAAATCAGCGATGTCACTTTGCTTTGTTCACCAGGTTTGCCGTGACCATTCACAAAAGTCTAAATATGGAATCTTCAACAAGATTGCCGTGTATGAGTAATGGTGTACTGTATTTTAAAGCGAACAGTGCAGGTTTAGATGATTAACTTAACAGAAATGTACTTTGCTCAAGCCCACCGAGGCATGGCTATACTGAAATCTAGTCATTTGTACTTTTCTTTATTAACAAATAAATTATAAATTTAAATTTTTAATTAAACAATTAATGTCGGTAAGGTTCGTCCTCCAAACCAAATGAGAATAACTTATTGCCTTTATGAACCAAAAATGTAAAGTAGTTTAAATACTGAGTGAACGGCAACCGTCTATCTGTATTGGTTTCTCAGACCTATCGAAGGGGCTTCAAATGATTCAATGGATATTTATACATAAAGGTTTTCACATAATACTTTTGCGAGTAGAGCATGAACTCGCCCGTCGTTTTTTTTTTAAATTAATTACTTAATGCAAATTTACGTTAGTTTATCTAATGAGTTAGTTTAACTATAGGGGCCGCTGGAAGACAGAGTCATGGGGGTATTTTTAGAAATAGCAAGTTTGGAAAACAATTTTTTTCGAATTCCTTACCGTAAGTATAATTAATTCAATTTGTCTGCAAGTTAAACAAATTACTTAAAATATTTGGTTAAGGATATCTGGCCCATCTGATTTATCAAGCCAAGTAAAAAATGTACCCTATGTCTTCGTTGCGAATGATGCGTTTGGTCTGCACGAGAACATTTTGAAGCCATACTCAAAATTGCCACTAACAATCGTCCAGAAAATTTTTAGTTATAGACAGATTTATTATTTTGAATTTTATAGATTCAGCAGAAAAAATTGTCGGCGCTTGCATATATCTTCATAACTGGTTGAGACGGCAATCCAGTCCAACACCGTATATTTTATCAGATTTGGTTGACGTAAACGACGACGGAACTATCAGTAATGGAACTTGAAAACGGTATAACAAACAACATACGAAGCTCATGTATGAACACAAAAATTTATAATTCTACCAAACACGCTAAAGAAGTTCGAGATAAATTTGCGACATATTTTAGTTCTGATGAGGGAGCCCAAAAAATTATTGATTCGATTTGATAAATATGGAATTATTCCGAAATGAACGCCGAACTAGTTTTGAGAGTGCAACGAAAAACAGCAGCCCCAATAATAATGAATAATAATAATAAATAGTATTTATTATAACACTGTTAATTTAAATTTATTTTAAAATATGAGCGAATTAGCGAATTTTACAATTCTTGAAGTTGAGAAATTCTCATGTAACATGATAAACTTCGAATGCTTCTATATCTATATTGATTGTACCATAGTGATGAGAATGTATCAAAAAACTTGAAATTAAACAGAATAAGAAAACGCAACAAATCTCTTATTTTAAATATTGTGTATTAAACCGTTCGTTGGGTTGACCGCATACAAATTGTACCGTCAAATATGGATGTACATTACATGTTAAATAAAAATAGAAGCTATGGCTGTTAGCATATTTAATCAAATCGTTCGAACCTTACTTATAACGAATTGTGAAAGATGGAGGTGCTCAGTATAACGAACGATTCACACCAAGTCGTTTTTCCGATTGCCGAAGCATGACGGCGGGACTACCTTAACCATTGCGGTGATTGAGTATGCAACCTTAAAACATAATTGTATTAATTATATTTTATTATATAAATAAATGAAATTATATACATCTAAACATTGGAATGTGTATTAAGAAGATTTCTTCTTACTAATTTGGTAGTTATTACGCTAAATTGATTGGTTTGGGCGCTAGGTCGATAATCTTATAAATCTTTTTTAGAAGATTGTTTGGTTACAAGAAACGTTTAAGTTCAATGATGAATCAAAATTGATCAAATGATTTTCTCCGATTATTTGTTCTTGTTATTCTTGTACTGATTAATTAATTTATTTATTTGCCATAACCTTAAAAATACCAATTTATGAAATAATTAAAATAATATTAAAAAAATTAAAAAGTTAAGAAGATAGGTTATCCTAAGGTCCCATTTGACATGCGATATTGATTGATTGTGAGTGTACGGCCAAGCATTATAGCAAGTCTCCCGGACTCCCGGGCACACACCGTACACCCGTTCACACAAAACTAAACCGAAGGATAGGATAGGATTATTAGTTGGGACAGACTCGACCCGGTTACAGACACCAATGCGATCGATAGTTAGTAAATTAACGGCACAAAAGACAACACAATCTAACTACATTTTTAGATGATCATTTCTCTGGAATCCAGGGGCGGATACTTAGGTCTCCCTAAACCTAAATTAAAAATTATTATTGTTGTAATTTCCCCCTGTTCGCCTTTCAATAATTTACCTGATAAAATATTTAAGAAAATCTAAAATTACTCAGCTAAAATTATAATTATAATTATAATTACAATAGAATTCGCATATAGCTCAAGGGACATAATTTTGTTCACTATAGCCGGCTGTTCATTTTAATCAAATATTCGTTTACGTTTATAAACGTAGTTCTTTGTTTGTTGTGTATAAGAAAAAATCAGTGTTCGTGCAAATTCAAGGCACACAACTATATGACAAAACTATATGATCATTATAAGCGTTTATTCGTTATATGCATGGTTTGGTATAAACGGATTCTACTGTATTATAAAAAACATCATTATAACAAAATAAAGATAAAATTAAATAAAATAAAGTTGAAATTAAACTTTTATGATTGATTCTGAGTGTACGACCAAGCATAATAGCAGGATCTCCCGGACTCCCGGGCCCATGCCGTACACCCGTTCAAATATAACAAAACCGAAGGATTGGATAGGATTATTAGTTGAGACAGACTCGACCCGGTTACAGACACCAATGCGATTGATAGTTAGTAAATTATTAATTCAATATATATGCCTATGAAGTTTATACTATATTTCACTAAAATTGTTTTAGTATGATTTTAGTAAATTCTTCACATGGGCACACAATGGGATGAATATTTTACTAAAACAGTACTAAACTCAAAAATAATGCTACTCCAATAATGACATTTAGGGGAATTAAGTTGGTCAGGTTCCATTCAAAGTTGTTGTGTACTAGTAAGACCAAAATATAAAATTAGTTGTTTATTTAAAATTTTTTTACTGGCCCATTGGACTTTGTCTACGCTTAGTATTAAAAACTAAAATCCTCAATTTACTACTAAGGGCCAAAATATAAAATTAAATGTTTAATTAAAAAAATTTTACTGGCCCAATATCACACGATAACTATCGGTTAGGCATCTATGCAAAAAATTGGGGAGTTCTATTAGTAAGGGTAGCAAAGATATAGCTGAACCTATAGCTTAACCGATAGTTATCGTGTGATTTTGGGCCAGTAAAATTTTTTTAATTAAACATTTAATTGTATATTTCGGCCCTTAGTAGTAAATTGAGGTTTTTAGTTTTTAATACTAAGGGTAGCAAAGTTCAATAGAACTTCCAAATTTTTTGCATAGATATAGCTGAACCTATAGCTAAACCGATAGTTATCGTGTGATTTTGGGCTAGTAAAATTTAATTTTATATTTCGGCCCTTAGTAGTAAATTGAGGTTTTTAGTTTTTAATACTAAGGGTAGCAAAGTTCAATAGAACTTCCCAAATTTTTGCATAGATATAGCTGAACCGATAGTTATCGTGTGATATTGGGCCAGTAAAATTTTTTTAATTAAACATTTAATTTATATTTCGGCCCTTAGTAGTAAATTGAGATTTATAGTTTTCAATAATAAGGGTAGCAAAGTTCAACAGATCTTCCCAATTTTTTGCATAGATATAGCTGAACCTATAGCTTAACCGATAGTTATCGTGTGATATTGGGCCAGTAAAATTTTTTTAATTAAACATTTAATTTTATATTTCGGCCCTTAGTAGTAAATTGAGGTTTTTAGTTTTTAATACTAAGGGTAGCAAAGTTTAATAGAACTTCCCAATTTTTTGCATATATATAGCTGAACCTATAGCTTAACCGATAGTGATCGTGTGATATTGGGCCAGTAAAATTTTTTTAATTAAACATTTAATTTTATATTTCGGCCCTTAGTAGTAAATTGAGGTTTTTAGTTTTTAATACTAAGGGTAGCAAAGTTCAATAGAACTTCCCAATTTTTTGCATATATATAGCTGAACCTATAGCTAAACCGATAGTTATCGTGTGATTTTGGGCCAGTAAAATTTTTTTAATTAAACATTTAATTGTATATTTCGGCCCTTAGTAGTAAATTGAGGTTTTTAGTTTTTAATACTAAGGGTAGCAAAGTTCAATAGAACTTCCCAATTTTTTGCATAGATATAGCTGAACCTATAGCTAAACCGATAGTTATCGTGTGATTTTGGGCCAGTAAAATTTAATTTTCTATTTCGGCCCTTAGTAGTAAATTGAGGTTTTTAGTTTTTAATACTAAGGGTAGCAAAGTTCAATAGAACTTCCCAAATTTTTGCATAGATATAGCTGAACCTATAGCTTAACCGATAGTTATCGTGTGATATTGGGCCAGTAAAATTTTTTTAATTAAACATTTAATTTTATATTTCGGGCCTTAGTAGTAAATTGAGATTTATAGTTTTCAATAATAAGGGTAGCAAAGTTCAACAGATCTTCCCAATTTTTTGCATAGATATAGCTGAACCTATAGCTTAACCGATAGTTATCGTGTGATATTGGGCCAGTAAAATTTTTTTAATTAAACATTTAATTTTATATTTCGGCCCTTAGTAGTAAATTGAGGTTTTTAGTTTTTAATACTAAGGGTAGCAAAGTTCAATAGAACTTCCCAATTTTTTGCATATATATAGCTGAACCTATAGCTTAACCGATAGTGATCGTGTGATATTGGGCCAGTAAAATTTTTTTAATTAAACATTTAATTTTATATTTCGGCCCTTAGTAGTAAATTGAGGTTTTTAGTTTTTAATACTAAGGGTAGCAAAGTTCAATAGAACTTCCCAATTTTTTGCATAGATATAGCTGAACCTATAGCTAAACCGATAGTTATCGTGTGATTTTGGGCCAGTAAAATTTTTTTAATTAAACATTTAATTTTATATTTCGGCCCTTAGTAGTAAATTGAGGTTTTTAGTTTTTAATACTAAGGGTAGCAAAGTTCAATAGAACTTCCAAATTTTTTGCATAGATATAGCTGAACCTATAGCTTAACCGATAGTTATCGTGTGATTTTGGGCCAGTAAAATTTTTTTACTTAAACATTTAATTTTATATTTCGGCCCTTAGTAGTAAATTGAGGTTTTTAGTTTTTAACTAAGGGTAGCAAAGTTCAATAGAACTTCCCAATTTTTTGCATAGATATAGCTGAACCTATAGCTAAACCGATAGTTATCGTGTGATTTTGGGCCAGTAAAATTTTTTTAATTAAACATTTAATTTTATATTTCGGCCCTTAGTAGTAAATTGAGGTTTTTAGTTTTTAATACTAAGGGTAGCAAAGTTCAATAGAACTTCCAAATTTTTTGCATAGATATAGCTGAACCTATAGCTAGACCGATATTTATCGTGTGATTTTTGGCCAGTAAAATTTTTTTAATTAAACATTTAATTTTATATTTCGGCCCTTAGTAGTAAATTGAGGTTTTTAGTTTTTAATACTAAGGGTAGCAAAGTTCAATAGAACTTCCCAATTTTTTGCATAGATATAGCTGAACCTATAGCTAAACCGATAGTTATCTTGTGATTTTGGGCCAGTAAATTTTTTTTACTTAAACATTTAATTTTATATTTTGGCCCTTAGTAGTAAATTGAGGTTTTTAGTTTTTAATACTAAGGGTAGCAAAGTTCAATAGAACTTCCCAATTTTTTGCATATATATAGCTGAACCTATAGCTTAACCGATAGTTATCGTGTGATATTGGGCCAGTAAATTTTTTTTAATTAAACATTTAATTTTATATTTCGGCCCTTAGTAGTAAATTGAGGTATTTTGTTTTTAACTAAGGGTAGCAAAGTTCAATAGAACTTCCCAATTTTTTGCGTAGATATAGCTGAACCTATAGCTAAACCGATAGTTATCGTTTGATTTTGGCCAGTAAAATTGTTTTAATTAAACATTTAATTTTATATTTCGGCCCTTAGTAGTAAATTGAGGTTTTTAGTTTTTAATACTAAGGGTAGCAAAGTTCAATAGAACTTCCCAATTTTTTGCATAGATATAGCTGAACCTATAGCTAGACCGATAGTTATCGTGTGATTTTGGGCCAGTAAATTTTTTTTAATTAAACATTTAATTTTATATTTCGGCCATTAGTAGTAAATTGAGGTTTTTAGTTTTTAATACTAAGGGTAGCAAAGTTCAATAGAACTTCCCAATTTTTTTGCATAGATATAGCTGAACCTATAGCTTAACCGATAGTTATCATGTGATATTGGGCCAGTAAAATTTTTTTAATTAAACATTTAATTTTATATTTCGGCCATTAGTAGTAAATTGAGGTTTTTAGTTTTTAATACTAAGGGTAGCAAAGTTCAATAGAACTTCCCAATTTTTTGCATATATATAGCTGAACCTATAGCTTAACCGATAGTGATCGTGTGATATTGGGCCAGTAAAATTTTTTTAATTAAACATTTAATTTTATATTTCGACCCTTAGTAGTAAATTGAGGTTTCTAGTTTTTAATACTAAGGGTAGCAAAGTTCAATAGAACTTCCCAATTTTTTGCATATATATAGCTGAACCTATAGCTAAACCGATAGTTATCGTGTGATTTTGGGCCAGTAAAATTTTTTTAATTAAACATTTAATTTTATATTTCGGCCCTTAGTAGTAAATTGAGGTTTTTAGTTTTTAATACTAAGGGTAGCAAAGTTCAATAGAACTTCCAAATTTTTTGCATAGATATAGCTGAACCTATAGCTTAACCGATAGTTATCGTGTGATTTTGGGCCAGTAAAATTTTTTTAATTAAACATTTAATTTTATATTTCGGCCCTTAGTAGTAAATTGAGGTTTTTAGTTTTTAACTAAGGGTAGCAAAGTTCAATAGAACTTCCCAATTTTTTGCATAGATATAGCTGAACCTATAGCTAAACCGATAGTTATCGTGTGATTTTGGGCCAGTAAAATTTTTTTAATTAAACATTTAATTTTATATTTCGGCCCTTAGTAGTAAATTGAGGTTTTTAGTTTTTAATACTAAGGGTAGCAAAGTTCAATAGAACTTCCCAAATTTTTGCATAGATATAGCTGAACCTATAGCTTAACCGATAGTTATCGTGTGATATTGGGCCAGTAAAATTTTTTTAATTAAACATTTAATTTTATATTTCGGGCCTTAGTAGTAAATTGAGATTTATAGTTTTCAATAATAAGGGTAGCAAAGTTCAATAGAACTTCCCAATTTTTTGCATAGATATAGCTGAACCTATAGCTAAACCGATAGTTATCTTGTGATTTTGGGCCAGTAAATTTTTTTTACTTAAACATTTAATTTTATATTTTGGCCCTTAGTAGTAAATTGAGGTTTTTAGTTTTTAATACTAAGGGTAGCAAAGTTCAATAGAACTTCCCAATTTTTTGCATATATATAGCTGAACCTATAGCTTAACCGATAGTTATCGTGTGATATTGGGCCAGTAAATTTTTTTTAATTAAACATTTAATTTTATATTTCGGCCCTTAGTAGTAAATTGAGGTATTTTGTTTTTAACTAAGGGTAGCAAAGTTCAATAGAACTTCCCAATTTTTTGCGTAGATATAGCTGAACCTATAGCTAAACCGATAGTTATCGTGGGATTTTGGGCCAGTAAAATTGTTTTAATTAAACATTTAATTTTATATTTCGGCCCTTAGTAGTAAATTGAGGTTTTTAGTTTTTAATACTAAGGGTAGCAAAGTTCAATAGAACTTCCCAATTTTTTGCATAGATATAGCTGAACCTATAGCTAGACCGATAGTTATCGTGTGATTTTGGGCCAGTAAATTTTTTTTAATTAAACATTTAATTTTATATTTCGGCCATTAGTAGTAAATTGAGGTTTTTAGTTTTTAATACTAAGGGTAGCAAAGTTCAATAGAACTTCCCAATTTTTTTGCATAGATATAGCTGAACCTATAGCTTAACCGATAGTTATCATGTGATATTGGGCCAGTAAAATTTTTTTAATTAAACATTTAATTTTATATTTCGGCCATTAGTAGTAAATTGAGGTTTTTAGTTTTTAATACTAAGGGTAGCAAAGTTCAATAGAACTTCCCAATTTTTTGCATATATATAGCTGAACCTATAGCTTAACCGATAGTGATCGTGTGATATTGGGCCAGTAAAATTTTTTTAATTAAACATTTAATTTTATATTTCGACCCTTAGTAGTAAATTGAGGTTTCTAGTTTTTAATACTAAGGGTAGCAAAGTTCAATAGAACTTCCCAATTTTTTGCATATATATAGCTGAACCTATAGCTAAACCGATAGTTATCGTGTGATTTTGGGCCAGTAAAATTTTTTTAATTAAACATTTAATTTTATATTTCGGCCCTTAGTAGTAAATTGAGGTTTTTAGTTTTTAATACTAAGGGTAGCAAAGTTCAATAGAACTTCCAAATTTTTTGCATAGATATAGCTGAACCTATAGCTTAACCGATAGTTATCGTGTGATTTTGGGCCAGTAAAATTTTTTTAATTAAACATTTAATTTTATATTTCGGCCCTTAGTAGTAAATTGAGGTTTTTAGTTTTTAACTAAGGGTAGCAAAGTTCAATAGAACTTCCCAATTTTTTGCATAGATATAGCTGAACCTATAGCTAAACCGATAGTTATCGTGTGATTTTGGGCCAGTAAAATTCTTTTAATTAAACATTTAATTTTATATTTCGGCCCTTAGTAGTAAATTGAGGTTTTTAGTTTTTAATACTAAGGGTAGCAAAGTTCAATAGAACTTCCCAAATTTTTGCATAGATATAGCTGAACCTATAGCTTAACCGATAGTTATCGTGTGATATTGGGCCAGTAAAATTTTTTTAATTAAACATTTAATTTTATATTTCGGGCCTTAGTAGTAAATTGAGATTTATAGTTTTCAATAATAAGGGTAGCAAAGTTCAACAGATCTTCCCAATTTTTTGCATAGATATAGCTGAACCTATAGCTTAACCGATAGTTATCGTGTGATATTGGGCCAGTAAAATTTTTTTAATTAAACATTTAATTGTATATTTCGGCCCTTAGTAGTAAATTGAGGTTTTTAGTTTTTAATACTAAGGGTAGCAAAGTTCAATAGAACTTCCCAATTTTTTGCATATATATAGCTGAACCTATAGCTTAACCGATAGTGATCGTGTGATATTGGGCCAGTAAAATTTTTTTAATTAAACATTTAATTTTATATTTCGGCCCTTAGTAGTAAATTGAGGTTTTTAGTTTTTAATACTAAGGGTAGCAAAGTTCAATAGAACTTCCCAATTTTTTGCATAGATATAGCTGAACCTATAGCTAAACCGATAGTTATCGTGTGATTTTGGGCCAGTAAAATTTTTTTAATTAAACATTTAATTTTATATTTCGGCCCTTAGTAGTAAATTGAGGTTTTTAGTTTTTAATACTAAGGGTAGCAAAGTTCAATAGAACTTCCAAATTTTTTGCATAGATATAGCTGAACCTATAGCTTAACCGATAGTTATCGTGTGATTTTGGGCCAGTAAAATTTTTTTAATTAAACATTTAATTTTATATTTCGGCCCTTAGTAGTAAATTGAGGTTTTTAGTTTTTAACTAAGGGTAGCAAAGTTCAATAGAACTTCCCAATTTTTTGCATAGATATAGCTGAACCTATAGCTAAACCGATAGTTATCGTGTGATTTTGGGCCAGTAAAATTTTTTTAATTAAACATTTAATTTTATATTTCGGCCCTTAGTAGTAAATTGAGGTTTTTAGTTTTTAATACTAAGGGTAGCAAAGTTCAATAGAACTTCCAAATTTTTTGCATAGATATAGCTGAACCTATAGCTTAACCGATAGTTATCGTGTGATTTTGGGCCAGTAAAATTTTTTTAATTAAACATTTAATTTTATATTTCGGCCCTTAGTAGTAAATTGAGGTTTTTAGTTTTTAATACTAAGGGTAGCAAAGTTCAATAGAACTTCCCAATTTTTTGCATATATATAGCTGAACCTATAGCTTAACCGATAGTGATCGTGTGATATTGGGCCAGTAAAATTTTTTTAATTAAACATTTAATTTTATATTTCGGCCCTTAGTAGTAAATTGAGGTTTTTAGTTTTTAATACTAAGGGTAGCAAAGTTCAATAGAACTTCCCAATTTTTTGCATAGATATAGCTGAACCTATAGCTAAACCGATAGTTATCGTGTGATTTTGGGCCAGTAAAATTTTTTTAATTAAACATTTAATTTTATATTTCGGCCCTTAGTAGTAAATTGAGGTTTTTAGTTTTTAATACTAAGGGTAGCAAAGTTCAATAGAACTTCCAAATTTTTTGCATAGATATAGCTGAACCTATAGCTTAACCGATAGTGATCGTGTGATATTGGGCCAGTAAAATTTTTTTAATTAAACATTTAATTTTATATTTCGGCCCTTAGTAGTAAATTGAGGTTTTTAGTTTTTAATACTAAGGGTAGCAAAGTTCAATAGAACTTCCCAATTTTTTGCATAGATATAGCTGAACCTATAGCTAAACCGATAGTTATCGTGTGATTTTGGGCCAGTAAAATTTTTTTAATTAAACATTTAATTTTATATTTCGGCCCTTAGTAGTAAATTGAGGTTTTTAGTTTTTAATACTAAGGGTAGCAAAGTTCAATAGAACTTCCAAATTTTTTGCATAGATATAGCTGAACCTATAGCTTAACCGATAGTTATCGTGTGATTTTGGGCCAGTAAATTTTTTTAATTAAACATTTAATTTTATATTTCGGCCCTTAGTAGTAAATTGAGGTTTCTAGTTTTTAATACTAAGGGTAGCAAAGTTCAATAGAACTTCCCAATTTTTTGCATATATATAGCTGAACCTATAGCTAAACCGATAGTTATCGTGTGATTTTGGGCCAGTAAAATTTTTTTAATTAAACATTTAATTTTATATTTCGGCCCTTAGTAGTAAATTGAGGTTTTTAGTTTTTAATACTAAGGGTAGCAAAGTTCAATAGAACTTCCAAATTTTTTGCATAGATATAGCTGAACCTATAGCTTAACCGATAGTTATCGTGTGATTTTGGGCCAGTAAAATTTTTTTAATTAAACATTTAATTTTATATTTCGGCCCTTAGTAGTAAATTGAGGTTTTTAGTTTTTAACTAAGGGTAGCAAAGTTCAATAGAACTTCCCAATTTTTTGCATAGATATAGCTGAACCTATAGCTAAACCGATAGTTATCGTGTGATTTTGGGCCAGTAAAATTTTTTTAATTAAACATTTAATTTTATATTTCGGCCCTTAGTAGTAAATTGAGGTTTTTAGTTTTTAATACTAAGGGTAGCAAAGTTCAATAGAACTTCCCAAATTTTTGCATAGATATAGCTGAACCTATAGGTTAACCGATAGTTATCGTGTGATATTGGGCCAGTAAAATTTTTTTAATTAAACATTTAATTTTATATTTCGGGCCTTAGTAGTAAATTGAGATTTATAGTTTTCAATAATAAGGGTAGCAAAGTTCAATAGAACTTCCCAATTTTTTGCATAGATATAGCTGAACCTATAGCTAAACCGATAGTTATCTTGTGATTTTGGGCCAGTAAATTTTTTTTACTTAAACATTTAATTTTATATTTTGGCCCTTAGTAGTAAATTGAGGTTTTTAGTTTTTAATACTAAGGGTAGCAAAGTTCAATAGAACTTCCCAATTTTTTGCATATATATAGCTGAACCTATAGCTTAACCGATAGTTATCGTGTGATATTGGGCCAGTAAATTTTTTTTAATTAAACATTTAATTTTATATTTCGGCCCTTAGTAGTAAATTGAGGTATTTTGTTTTTAACTAAGGGTAGCAAAGTTCAATAGAACTTCCCAATTTTTTGCGTAGATATAGCTGAACCTATAGCTAAACCGATAGTTATCGTTTGATTTTGGCCAGTAAAATTGTTTTAATTAAACATTTAATTTTATATTTCGGCCCTTAGTAGTAAATTGAGGTTTTTAGTTTTTAATACTAAGGGTAGCAAAGTTCAATAGAACTTCCCAATTTTTTGCATAGATATAGCTGAACCTATAGCTAGACCGATAGTTATCGTGTGATTTTGGGCCAGTAAATTTTTTTTAATTAAACATTTAATTTTATATTTCGGCCATTAGTAGTAAATTGAGGTTTTTAGTTTTTAATACTAAGGGTAGCAAAGTTCAATAGAACTTCCCAATTTTTTTGCATAGATATAGCTGAACCTATAGCTTAACCGATAGTTATCATGTGATATTGGGCCAGTAAAATTTTTTTAATTAAACATTTAATTTTATATTTCGGCCATTAGTAGTAAATTGAGGTTTTTAGTTTTTAATACTAAGGGTAGCAAAGTTCAATAGAACTTCCCAATTTTTTGCATATATATAGCTGAACCTATAGCTTAACCGATAGTGATCGTGTGATATTGGGCCAGTAAAATTGTTTTAATTAAACATTTAATTTTATATTTCGGCCCTTAGTAGTAAATTGAGGTTTTTAGTTTTTAATACTAAGGGTAGCAAAGTTCAATAGAACTTCCCAATTTTTTGCATAGATATAGCTGAACCTATAGCTAGACCGATAGTTATCGTGTGATTTTGGGCCAGTAAATTTTTTTTAATTAAACATTTAATTTTATATTTCGGCCATTAGTAGTAAATTGAGGTTTTTAGTTTTTAATACTAAGGGTAGCAAAGTTCAATAGAACTTCCCAATTTTTTTGCATAGATATAGCTGAACCTATAGCTTAACCGATAGTTATCATGTGATATTGGGCCAGTAAAATTTTTTTAATTAAACATTTAATTTTATATTTCGGCCATTAGTAGTAAATTGAGGTTTTTAGTTTTTAATACTAAGGGTAGCAAAGTTCAATAGAACTTCCCAATTTTTTGCATATATATAGCTGAACCTATAGCTTAACCGATAGTGATCGTGTGATATTGGGCCAGTAAAATTTTTTTAATTAAACATTTAATTTTATATTTCGACCCTTAGTAGTAAATTGAGGTTTCTAGTTTTTAATACTAAGGGTAGCAAAGTTCAATAGAACTTCCCAATTTTTTGCATATATATAGCTGAACCTATAGCTAAACCGATAGTTATCGTGTGATTTTGGGCCAGTAAAATTTTTTTAATTAAACATTTAATTTTATATTTCGGCCCTTAGTAGTAAATTGAGGTTTTTAGTTTTTAATACTAAGGGTAGCAAAGTTCAATAGAACTTCCAAATTTTTTGCATAGATATAGCTGAACCTATAGCTTAACCGATAGTTATCGTGTGATTTTGGGCCAGTAAAATTTTTTTAATTAAACATTTAATTTTATATTTCGGCCCTTAGTAGTAAATTGAGGTTTTTAGTTTTTAACTAAGGGTAGCAAAGTTCAATAGAACTTCCCAATTTTTTGCATAGATATAGCTGAACCTATAGCTAAACCGATAGTTATCGTGTGATTTTGGGCCAGTAAAATTTTTTTAATTAAACATTTAATTTTATATTTCGGCCCTTAGTAGTAAATTGAGGTTTTTAGTTTTTAATACTAAGGGTAGCAAAGTTCAATAGAACTTCCCAAATTTTTGCATAGATATAGCTGAACCTATAGCTTAACCGATAGTTATCGTGTGATATTGGGCCAGTAAAATTTTTTTAATTAAACATTTAATTTTATATTTCGGGCCTTAGTAGTAAATTGAGATTTATAGTTTTCAATAATAAGGGTAGCAAAGTTCAATAGAACTTCCCAATTTTTTGCATAGATATAGCTGAACCTATAGCTAAACCGATAGTTATCTTGTGATTTTGGGCCAGTAAATTTTTTTTACTTAAACATTTAATTTTATATTTTGGCCCTTAGTAGTAAATTGAGGTTTTTAGTTTTTAATACTAAGGGTAGCAAAGTTCAATAGAACTTCCCAATTTTTTGCATATATATAGCTGAACCTATAGCTTAACCGATAGTTATCGTGTGATATTGGGCCAGTAAATTTTTTTTAATTAAACATTTAATTTTATATTTCGGCCCTTAGTAGTAAATTGAGGTATTTTGTTTTTAACTAAGGGTAGCAAAGTTCAATAGAACTTCCCAATTTTTTGCGTAGATATAGCTGAACCTATAGCTAAACCGATAGTTATCGTGGGATTTTGGGCCAGTAAAATTGTTTTAATTAAACATTTAATTTTATATTTCGGCCCTTAGTAGTAAATTGAGGTTTTTAGTTTTTAATACTAAGGGTAGCAAAGTTCAATAGAACTTCCCAATTTTTTGCATAGATATAGCTGAACCTATAGCTAGACCGATAGTTATCGTGTGATTTTGGGCCAGTAAATTTTTTTTAATTAAACATTTAATTTTATATTTCGGCCATTAGTAGTAAATTGAGGTTTTTAGTTTTTAATACTAAGGGTAGCAAAGTTCAATAGAACTTCCCAATTTTTTTGCATAGATATAGCTGAACCTATAGCTTAACCGATAGTTATCATGTGATATTGGGCCAGTAAAATTTTTTTAATTAAACATTTAATTTTATATTTCGGCCATTAGTAGTAAATTGAGGTTTTTAGTTTTTAATACTAAGGGTAGCAAAGTTCAATAGAACTTCCCAATTTTTTGCATATATATAGCTGAACCTATAGCTTAACCGATAGTGATCGTGTGATATTGGGCCAGTAAAATTTTTTTAATTAAACATTTAATTTTATATTTCGACCCTTAGTAGTAAATTGAGGTTTCTAGTTTTTAATACTAAGGGTAGCAAAGTTCAATAGAACTTCCCAATTTTTTGCATATATATAGCTGAACCTATAGCTAAACCGATAGTTATCGTGTGATTTTGGGCCAGTAAAATTTTTTTAATTAAACATTTAATTTTATATTTCGGCCCTTAGTAGTAAATTGAGGTTTTTAGTTTTTAATACTAAGGGTAGCAAAGTTCAATAGAACTTCCAAATTTTTTGCATAGATATAGCTGAACCTATAGCTTAACCGATAGTTATCGTGTGATTTTGGGCCAGTAAAATTTTTTTAATTAAACATTTAATTTTATATTTCGGCCCTTAGTAGTAAATTGAGGTTTTTAGTTTTTAACTAAGGGTAGCAAAGTTCAATAGAACTTCCCAATTTTTTGCATAGATATAGCTGAACCTATAGCTAAACCGATAGTTATCGTGTGATTTTGGGCCAGTAAAATTCTTTTAATTAAACATTTAATTTTATATTTCGGCCCTTAGTAGTAAATTGAGGTTTTTAGTTTTTAATACTAAGGGTAGCAAAGTTCAATAGAACTTCCCAAATTTTTGCATAGATATAGCTGAACCTATAGCTTAACCGATAGTTATCGTGTGATATTGGGCCAGTAAAATTTTTTTAATTAAACATTTAATTTTATATTTCGGGCCTTAGTAGTAAATTGAGATTTATAGTTTTCAATAATAAGGGTAGCAAAGTTCAACAGATCTTCCCAATTTTTTGCATAGATATAGCTGAACCTATAGCTTAACCGATAGTTATCGTGTGATATTGGGCCAGTAAAATTTTTTTAATTAAACATTTAATTGTATATTTCGGCCCTTAGTAGTAAATTGAGGTTTTTAGTTTTTAATACTAAGGGTAGCAAAGTTCAATAGAACTTCCCAATTTTTTGCATATATATAGCTGAACCTATAGCTTAACCGATAGTGATCGTGTGATATTGGGCCAGTAAAATTTTTTTAATTAAACATTTAATTTTATATTTCGGCCCTTAGTAGTAAATTGAGGTTTTTAGTTTTTAATACTAAGGGTAGCAAAGTTCAATAGAACTTCCCAATTTTTTGCATAGATATAGCTGAACCTATAGCTAAACCGATAGTTATCGTGTGATTTTGGGCCAGT
Organism: Tipula vernalis; assembly: GCA_958295665.1. NCBI lineage: Eukaryota > Metazoa > Arthropoda > Insecta > Diptera > Tipulidae > Tipula > Tipula vernalis. The sequence continues at coordinate 322,751,668 of OY282558.1, read as the reverse complement.
AAAATTTTTTTAATTAAACATTTAATTTTATATTTCGGCCCTTAGTAGTAAATTGAGGTTTTTAGTTTTTAATACTAAGGGTAGCAAAGTTCAATAGAACTTCCAAATTTTTTGCATAGATATAGCTGAACCTATAGCTTAACCGATAGTTATCGTGTGATTTTGGGCCAGTAAAATTTTTTTAATTAAACATTTAATTTTATATTTCGGCCCTTAGTAGTAAATTGAGGTTTTTAGTTTTTAACTAAGGGTAGCAAAGTTCAATAGAACTTCCCAATTTTTTGCATAGATATAGCTGAACCTATAGCTAAACCGATAGTTATCGTGTGATTTTGGGCCAGTAAAATTTTTTTAATTAAACATTTAATTTTATATTTCGGCCCTTAGTAGTAAATTGAGGTTTTTAGTTTTTAATACTAAGGGTAGCAAAGTTCAATAGAACTTCCAAATTTTTTGCATAGATATAGCTGAACCTATAGCTTAACCGATAGTTATCGTGTGATTTTGGGCCAGTAAAATTTTTTTAATTAAACATTTAATTTTATATTTCGGCCCTTAGTAGTAAATTGAGGTTTTTAGTTTTTAATACTAAGGGTAGCAAAGTTCAATAGAACTTCCCAATTTTTTGCATATATATAGCTGAACCTATAGCTTAACCGATAGTGATCGTGTGATATTGGGCCAGTAAAATTTTTTTAATTAAACATTTAATTTTATATTTCGGCCCTTAGTAGTAAATTGAGGTTTTTAGTTTTTAATACTAAGGGTAGCAAAGTTCAATAGAACTTCCCAATTTTTTGCATAGATATAGCTGAACCTATAGCTAAACCGATAGTTATCGTGTGATTTTGGGCCAGTAAAATTTTTTTAATTAAACATTTAATTTTATATTTCGGCCCTTAGTAGTAAATTGAGGTTTTTAGTTTTTAATACTAAGGGTAGCAAAGTTCAATAGAACTTCCAAATTTTTTGCATAGATATAGCTGAACCTATAGCTTAACCGATAGTGATCGTGTGATATTGGGCCAGTAAAATTTTTTTAATTAAACATTTAATTTTATATTTCGGCCCTTAGTAGTAAATTGAGGTTTTTAGTTTTTAATACTAAGGGTAGCAAAGTTCAATAGAACTTCCCAATTTTTTGCATAGATATAGCTGAACCTATAGCTAAACCGATAGTTATCGTGTGATTTTGGGCCAGTAAAATTTTTTTAATTAAACATTTAATTTTATATTTCGGCCCTTAGTAGTAAATTGAGGTTTTTAGTTTTTAATACTAAGGGTAGCAAAGTTCAATAGAACTTCCAAATTTTTTGCATAGATATAGCTGAACCTATAGCTTAACCGATAGTTATCGTGTGATTTTGGGCCAGTAAATTTTTTTAATTAAACATTTAATTTTATATTTCGGCCCTTAGTAGTAAATTGAGGTTTCTAGTTTTTAATACTAAGGGTAGCAAAGTTCAATAGAACTTCCCAATTTTTTGCATATATATAGCTGAACCTATAGCTAAACCGATAGTTATCGTGTGATTTTGGGCCAGTAAAATTTTTTTAATTAAACATTTAATTTTATATTTCGGCCCTTAGTAGTAAATTGAGGTTTTTAGTTTTTAATACTAAGGGTAGCAAAGTTCAATAGAACTTCCAAATTTTTTGCATAGATATAGCTGAACCTATAGCTTAACCGATAGTTATCGTGTGATTTTGGGCCAGTAAAATTTTTTTAATTAAACATTTAATTTTATATTTCGGCCCTTAGTAGTAAATTGAGGTTTTTAGTTTTTAACTAAGGGTAGCAAAGTTCAATAGAACTTCCCAATTTTTTGCATAGATATAGCTGAACCTATAGCTAAACCGATAGTTATCGTGTGATTTTGGGCCAGTAAAATTTTTTTAATTAAACATTTAATTTTATATTTCGGCCCTTAGTAGTAAATTGAGGTTTTTAGTTTTTAATACTAAGGGTAGCAAAGTTCAATAGAACTTCCCAAATTTTTGCATAGATATAGCTGAACCTATAGGTTAACCGATAGTTATCGTGTGATATTGGGCCAGTAAAATTTTTTTAATTAAACATTTAATTTTATATTTCGGGCCTTAGTAGTAAATTGAGATTTATAGTTTTCAATAATAAGGGTAGCAAAGTTCAATAGAACTTCCCAATTTTTTGCATAGATATAGCTGAACCTATAGCTAAACCGATAGTTATCTTGTGATTTTGGGCCAGTAAATTTTTTTTACTTAAACATTTAATTTTATATTTTGGCCCTTAGTAGTAAATTGAGGTTTTTAGTTTTTAATACTAAGGGTAGCAAAGTTCAATAGAACTTCCCAATTTTTTGCATATATATAGCTGAACCTATAGCTTAACCGATAGTTATCGTGTGATATTGGGCCAGTAAATTTTTTTTAATTAAACATTTAATTTTATATTTCGGCCCTTAGTAGTAAATTGAGGTATTTTGTTTTTAACTAAGGGTAGCAAAGTTCAATAGAACTTCCCAATTTTTTGCGTAGATATAGCTGAACCTATAGCTAAACCGATAGTTATCGTTTGATTTTGGCCAGTAAAATTGTTTTAATTAAACATTTAATTTTATATTTCGGCCCTTAGTAGTAAATTGAGGTTTTTAGTTTTTAATACTAAGGGTAGCAAAGTTCAATAGAACTTCCCAATTTTTTGCATAGATATAGCTGAACCTATAGCTAGACCGATAGTTATCGTGTGATTTTGGGCCAGTAAATTTTTTTTAATTAAACATTTAATTTTATATTTCGGCCATTAGTAGTAAATTGAGGTTTTTAGTTTTTAATACTAAGGGTAGCAAAGTTCAATAGAACTTCCCAATTTTTTTGCATAGATATAGCTGAACCTATAGCTTAACCGATAGTTATCATGTGATATTGGGCCAGTAAAATTTTTTTAATTAAACATTTAATTTTATATTTCGGCCATTAGTAGTAAATTGAGGTTTTTAGTTTTTAATACTAAGGGTAGCAAAGTTCAATAGAACTTCCCAATTTTTTGCATATATATAGCTGAACCTATAGCTTAACCGATAGTGATCGTGTGATATTGGGCCAGTAAAATTTTTTTAATTAAACATTTAATTTTATATTTCGACCCTTAGTAGTAAATTGAGGTTTCTAGTTTTTAATACTAAGGGTAGCAAAGTTCAATAGAACTTCCCAATTTTTTGCATATATATAGCTGAACCTATAGCTAAACCGATAGTTATCGTGTGATTTTGGGCCAGTAAAATTTTTTTAATTAAACATTTAATTTTATATTTCGGCCCTTAGTAGTAAATTGAGGTTTTTAGTTTTTAATACTAAGGGTAGCAAAGTTCAATAGAACTTCCAAATTTTTTGCATAGATATAGCTGAACCTATAGCTTAACCGATAGTTATCGTGTGATTTTGGGCCAGTAAAATTTTTTTAATTAAACATTTAATTTTATATTTCGGCCCTTAGTAGTAAATTGAGGTTTTTAGTTTTTAACTAAGGGTAGCAAAGTTCAATAGAACTTCCCAATTTTTTGCATAGATATAGCTGAACCTATAGCTAAACCGATAGTTATCGTGTGATTTTGGGCCAGTAAAATTTTTTTAATTAAACATTTAATTTTATATTTCGGCCCTTAGTAGTAAATTGAGGTTTTTAGTTTTTAATACTAAGGGTAGCAAAGTTCAATAGAACTTCCCAAATTTTTGCATAGATATAGCTGAACCTATAGCTTAACCGATAGTTATCGTGTGATATTGGGCCAGTAAAATTTTTTTAATTAAACATTTAATTTTATATTTCGGGCCTTAGTAGTAAATTGAGATTTATAGTTTTCAATAATAAGGGTAGCAAAGTTCAACAGATCTTCCCAATTTTTTGCATAGATATAGCTGAACCTATAGCTTAACCGATAGTTATCGTGTGATATTGGGCCAGTAAAATTTTTTTAATTAAACATTTAATTTTATATTTCGGCCCTTAGTAGTAAATTGAGGTTTTTAGTTTTTAATACTAAGGGTAGCAAAGTTCAATAGAACTTCCCAATTTTTTGCATATATATAGCTGAACCTATAGCTTAACCGATAGTGATCGTGTGATATTGGGCCAGTAAAATTTTTTTAATTAAACATTTAATTTTATATTTCGGCCCTTAGTAGTAAATTGAGGTTTTTAGTTTTTAATACTAAGGGTAGCAAAGTTCAATAGAACTTCCCAATTTTTTGCATAGATATAGCTGAACCTATAGCTAAACCGATAGTTATCGTGTGATTTTGGGCCAGTAAAATTTTTTTAATTAAACATTTAATTTTATATTTCGGCCCTTAGTAGTAAATTGAGGTTTTTAGTTTTTAATACTAAGGGTAGCAAAGTTCAATAGAACTTCCAAATTTTTTGCATAGATATAGCTGAACCTATAGCTTAACCGATAGTTATCGTGTGATTTTGGGCCAGTAAAATTTTTTTACTTAAACATTTAATTTTATATTTCGGCCCTTAGTAGTAAATTGAGGTTTTTAGTTTTTAACTAAGGGTAGCAAAGTTCAATAGAACTTCCCAATTTTTTGCATAGATATAGCTGAACCTATAGCTAAACCGATAGTTATCGTGTGATTTTGGGCCAGTAAAATTTTTTTAATTAAACATTTAATTTTATATTTCGGCCCTTAGTAGTAAATTGAGGTTTTTAGTTTTTAATACTAAGGGTAGCAAAGTTCAATAGAACTTCCAAATTTTTTGCATAGATATAGCTGAACCTATAGCTAGACCGATATTTATCGTGTGATTTTTGGCCAGTAAAATTTTTTTAATTAAACATTTAATTTTATATTTCGGCCCTTAGTAGTAAATTGAGGTTTTTAGTTTTTAATACTAAGGGTAGCAAAGTTCAATAGAACTTCCCAATTTTTTCCATAGATATAGCTGAACCTATAGCTAAACCGATAGTTATCTTGTGATTTTGGGCCAGTAAATTTTTTTTACTTAAACATTTAATTTTATATTTTGGCCCTTAGTAGTAAATTGAGGTTTTTAGTTTTTAATACTAAGGGTAGCAAAGTTCAATAGAACTTCCCAATTTTTTGCATATATATAGCTGAACCTATAGCTTAACCGATAGTTATCGTGTGATATTGGGCCAGTAAATTTTTTTTAATTAAACATTTAATTTTATATTTCGGCCCTTAGTAGTAAATTGAGGTATTTTGTTTTTAACTAAGGGTAGCAAAGTTCAATAGAACTTCCCAATTTTTTGCGTAGATATAGCTGAACCTATAGCTAAACCGATAGTTATCGTTTGATTTTGGCCAGTAAAATTGTTTTAATTAAACATTTAATTTTATATTTCGGCCCTTAGTAGTAAATTGAGGTTTTTAGTTTTTAATACTAAGGGTAGCAAAGTTCAATAGAACTTCCCAATTTTTTGCATAGATATAGCTGAACCTATAGCTAGACCGATAGTTATCGTGTGATTTTGGGCCAGTAAATTTTTTTTAATTAAACATTTAATTTTATATTTCGGCCATTAGTAGTAAATTGAGGTTTTTAGTTTTTAATACTAAGGGTAGCAAAGTTCAATAGAACTTCCCAATTTTTTTGCATAGATATAGCTGAACCTATAGCTTAACCGATAGTTATCATGTGATATTGGGCCAGTAAAATTTTTTTAATTAAACATTTAATTTTATATTTCGGCCATTAGTAGTAAATTGAGGTTTATAGTTTTTAATACTAAGGGTAGCAAAGTTCAATAGAACTTCCCAATTTTTTGCATATATATAGCTGAACCTATAGCTTAACCGATAGTGATCGTGTGATATTGGGCCAGTAAAATTTTTTTAATTAAACATTTAATTTTATATTTCGACCCTTAGTAGTAAATTGAGGTTTCTAGTTTTTAATACTAAGGGTAGCAAAGTTCAATAGAACTTCCCAATTTTTTGCATATATATAGCTGAACCTATAGCTAAACCGATAGTTATCGTGTGATTTTGGGCCAGTAAAATTTTTTTAATTAAACATTTAATTTTATATTTCGGGCCTTAGTAGTAAATTGAGGTTTTTAGTTTTTAATACTAAGGGTAGCAAAGTTCAATAGAACTTCCAAATTTTTTGCATAGATATAGCTGAACCTATAGCTTAACCGATAGTTATCGTGTGATTTTGGGCCAGTAAAATTTTTTTAATTAAACATTTAATTTTATATTTCGGCCCTTAGTAGTAAATTGAGGTTTTTAGTTTTTAACTAAGGGTAGCAAAGTTCAATAGAACTTCCCAATTTTTTGCATAGATATAGCTGAACCTATAGCTAAACCGATAGTTATCGTGTGATTTTGGGCCAGTAAAATTTTTTTAATTAAACATTTAATTTTATATTTCGGCCCTTAGTAGTAAATTGAGGTTTTTAGTTTTTAATACTAAGGGTAGCAAAGTTCAATAGAACTTCCCAATTTTTTGCATAGATATAGCTGAACCTATAGCTAAACCGATAGTTATCGTGTGATTTTGGGCCGGTAAATTTTTTTTAATTAAACATTTAATTTTATATTTCGGCCCTTAGTAGTAAATTGAGGTTTTTAGTTTTTAATACTAAGGGTAGCAAAGTTCAATTGAACTTCCCAATTTTTTGCATAGATATAGCTGAACCTATAGCTAAACCGATAGTTATCGTGTGATTTTGGGCCAGTAAAATTTTTTTAATTAAACATTTAATTTTATATTTCGGCCCTTAGTAGTAAATTGAGGTTTTTAGTTTTTAATACTAAGGGTAGCAAAGTTCAATAGAACTTCCAAATTTTTTGCATAGATATAGCTGAACCTATAGCTTAACCGATAGTTATCGTGTGATTTTGGGCCAGTAAAATTTTTTTACTTAAACATTTAATTTTATATTTCGGCCCTTAGTAGTAAATTGAGGTTTTTAGTTTTTAACTAAGGGTAGCAAAGTTCAATAGAACTTCCCAATTTTTTGCATAGATATAGCTGAACCTATAGCTAAACCGATAGTTATCGTGTGATTTTGGGCCAGTAAAATTTTTTTAATTAAACATTTAATTTTATATTTCGGCCCTTAGTAGTAAATTGAGGTTTTTAGTTTTTAATACTAAGGGTAGCAAAGTTCAATAGAACTTCCAAATTTTTTGCATAGATATAGCTGAACCTATAGCTAGACCGATATTTATCGTGTGATTTTTGGCCAGTAAAATTTTTTTAATTAAACATTTAATTTTATATTTCGGCCCTTAGTAGTAAATTGAGGTTTTTAGTTTTTAATACTAAGGGTAGCAAAGTTCAATAGAACTTCCCAATTTTTTGCATAGATATAGCTGAACCTATAGCTAAACCGATAGTTATCTTGTGATTTTGGGCCAGTAAATTTTTTTTACTTAAACATTTAATTTTATATTTTGGCCCTTAGTAGTAAATTGAGGTTTTTAGTTTTTAATACTAAGGGTAGCAAAGTTCAATAGAACTTCCCAATTTTTTGCATATATATAGCTGAACCTATAGCTTAACCGATAGTTATCGTGTGATATTGGGCCAGTAAATTTTTTTTAATTAAACATTTAATTTTATATTTCGGCCCTTAGTAGTAAATTGAGGTATTTTGTTTTTAACTAAGGGTAGCAAAGTTCAATAGAACTTCCCAATTTTTTGCGTAGATATAGCTGAACCTATAGCTAAACCGATAGTTATCGTTTGATTTTGGCCAGTAAAATTGTTTTAATTAAACATTTAATTTTATATTTCGGCCCTTAGTAGTAAATTGAGGTTTTTAGTTTTTAATACTAAGGGTAGCAAAGTTCAATAGAACTTCCCAATTTTTTGCATAGATATAGCTGAACCTATAGCTAGACCGATAGTTATCGTGTGATTTTGGGCCAGTAAATTTTTTTTAATTAAACATTTAATTTTATATTTCGGCCATTAGTAGTAAATTGAGGTTTTTAGTTTTTAATACTAAGGGTAGCAAAGTTCAATAGAACTTCCCAATTTTTTTGCATAGATATAGCTGAACCTATAGCTTAACCGATAGTTATCATGTGATATTGGGCCAGTAAAATTTTTTTAATTAAACATTTAATTTTATATTTCGGCCATTAGTAGTAAATTGAGGTTTATAGTTTTTAATACTAAGGGTAGCAAAGTTCAATAGAACTTCCCAATTTTTTGCATATATATAGCTGAACCTATAGCTTAACCGATAGTGATCGTGTGATATTGGGCCAGTAAAATTTTTTTAATTAAACATTTAATTTTATATTTCGACCCTTAGTAGTAAATTGAGGTTTCTAGTTTTTAATACTAAGGGTAGCAAAGTTCAATAGAACTTCCCAATTTTTTGCATATATATAGCTGAACCTATAGCTAAACCGATAGTTATCGTGTGATTTTGGGCCAGTAAAATTTTTTTAATTAAACATTTAATTTTATATTTCGGCCCTTAGTAGTAAATTGAGGTTTTTAGTTTTTAATACTAAGGGTAGCAAAGTTCAATAGAACTTCCAAATTTTTTGCATAGATATAGCTGAACCTATAGCTTAACCGATAGTTATCGTGTGATTTTGGGCCAGTAAAATTTTTTTAATTAAACATTTAATTTTATATTTCGGCCCTTAGTAGTAAATTGAGGTTTTTAGTTTTTAACTAAGGGTAGCAAAGTTCAATAGAACTTCCCAATTTTTTGCATAGATATAGCTGAACCTATAGCTAAACCGATAGTTATCGTGTGATTTTGGGCCAGTAAAATTTTTTTAATTAAACATTTAATTTTATATTTCGGCCCTTAGTAGTAAATTGAGGTTTTTAGTTTTTAATACTAAGGGTAGCAAAGTTCAATAGAACTTCCCAATTTTTTGCATAGATATAGCTGAACCTATAGCTAAACCGATAGTTATCGTGTGATTTTGGGCCGGTAAATTTTTTTTAATTAAACATTTAATTTTATATTTCGGCCCTTAGTAGTAAATTGAGGTTTTTAGTTTTTAATACTAAGGGTAGCAAAGTTCAATAGAACTTCCCAATTTTTTGCATAGATATAGCTGAACCTATAGCTAAACCGATAGTTATCTTGTGATTTTGGGCCAGTAAAATTTTTTTACTTAAACATTTAATTTTATATTTTGGGCCTTAGTAGTAAATTGAGGTTTTTAGTTTTTAATACTAAGGGTAGCAAAGTTCAATAGAACTTCCCAATTTTTTGCATATATATAGCTGAACCTATAGCTTAACCGATAGTTATCGTGTGATATTGCGCCAGTAAAATTTTTTTAATTAAACATTTAATTTTATATTTCGGCCCTTAGTAGTAAATTGAGGTTTTTAGTTTTTAACTAAGGGTAGCAAAGTTCAATTGAACTTCCCAATTTTTTGCATAGATATAGCTGAACCTATAGCTTAACCGATAGTTATCGTGTGATTTTGGGCCAGTAAAATTTTTTTACTTAAACATTTAATTTTATATTTCGGCCCTTAGTAGTAAATTGAGGTTTTTAGTTTTTAACTAAGGGTAGCAAAGTTCAATAGAACTTCCCAATTTTTTGCATAGATATAGCTGAACCTATAGCTTAACCGATAGTTATCGTGGGATTTTGGGCCAGTAAAATTTTTTTAATTAAACATTTAATTTTATATTTCGGCCCTTAGTAGTAAATTGAGGTTTTTAGTTTTCAATACTAAGGGTAGCAAAGTTCAATAGAACTTCCCAATTTTTTGCATAGATATAGCTGAACCTATAGCTTAAGCGATAGTTATCGTGTGATATTGGGCCAGTAAAATTTTTTTAATTAAACATTTAATTTTGTATTTCGGCCCTTAGTAGGAAATTGAGGTTTTTGTTTTTAATACTAAGGGTAGCAAAGTTCAATAGAACTTCCCAATTTTTTGCATAGATATAGCTGAACCTATAGCTAAACCGATAGTTATCGTGTGATTTTGGGCCAGTAAAATTTTTTTAATGAACATTTAATTTTATATTTGTACGAAACCAAATATGCAATTAAATTGAATCGAATTGTTTATGTAAATTAATTAAATGCATATCGAAAACACCAATCTATCGATTTACGGTATATATTTTTACAAAATACGGTCATGTTAAAAATAAACTACAAGTGATCCATATTTGCGTAAGGCAAATATGGATCACTTGTAGTTTATTTTTAACATAGCGGTATTTAGATATTTTAATTGCATAAGCAATAGTATTAAACTACTATTGCTTACAAAATTAAAATTATTACATTTATTTCATTCACGAAATTCAAACTTTTCGTTTTTTATACAAAATTAAAATAAAAATTAGCTTAACGAAATTTTGATTTTAATGTATTTTTATGCAACGAATAAATTCGTTAAGCAGGGAATTGGTGCAGTTGTTTTTCCTGATTATCAAAATATACTTTGCAAGAATAATTTTAATAATTTCTTTTATTGATGAATTACCCCTGAATGTATGCATTTGAGTAGCCAATACATTTACATATTTAGATTTAGTAAGAATTAGTAAATACTTCATTCGCGTCAATATATAATAAATAGGTTAGCATAAGACAGCACAATCTAACTAAATTATTAGATGATCATTTCTCTGGAATCCAGGGCCGGATACTCAGGACTCCCTAAATCCTAAATCTAAAACAGGGCTTAAAAATTATTAATGTTGTAATTTCACCCTTGTCCGTCTTTATTAATTTACCTGATAAAATAGTTAATAAAAATTTAAAATAACAGCGCTTATTTCCTTATTAATGGTCTTTTATATCCAATTAAAAATTATTACTTACTGCAACAAGAATTGACATAAACATTAAACCGTTTAAACATAAAATTTTACTTAAAACTAATCATCAATTTCCTACCGATCCAGAAAAGAAAATATATAATTATGAATTCAATTATTTTATAAAATTTATATAAAATGATTTAAATGATAGTATTACAGCACCGCAATACCTAGATTTATTAAAAATTCAATAATTCAATTAGGCACTATAAGTACATATATTAAGAATTAACAAATAAAATCAATATATAATTTCCCAGGCAACTCTGAAAACTAATTTTAATTAATAAATCACCATAATATCAAAGTCAAATCTAATTCTGAAATTCAGGATTAATTTAATCCCCATATTAAAGATTTATTCTGGAACTATGTTATATTCTGAAAATTGAATTATTTATTAGCAAATTAAGGAAGAGAAACCTTTAAATATTTTTAAACTAAATTAATTAATATATATTAATGAGCAAAACACAATATATTATATACAAGTATTACAAAAATTAACATTTTATGAAATTGCCTATGTAAACTCTCCCACTTCTAAGCTAAAATTCTAAAAGAATGTTTAAAAATTTTAAATTGTTAAGTTATAATTTAAATTCACAGCACTTATTCCATTAGTTACCATTCTCCTGTAAATAGTTAATTAATTATTTACCTACTGCAACTAGATTTAAAAATAAAAAATTGAAAATATATATTTAAGCATACTATTAAATTTAAACTAATCGGCAATTCCCTGCAGATCTAGAAAAAAGGAAATTAATAATGTTGAAATTAATTATTTATTTATAAAAGTATATAATATAATTTAAATGCCAGAACTCAGGATTTTATAAATAATTAGGACATCAAAAAATTATTATTATTATTGATGTTTTAATTTACTAATCTAGTTGACATAATTAAAATAAAACAAAAAATCAAAAACTACGAAATTTAATAAAACTTTTACTTCGTTTATGGACATATTACCCTGCAAAATAAAGCCTGCAAAGTAAGTAAAATAATAAATCCATGAAATAAAATCGAAACATTATTCTCCTACAAAACTAATCGGTGTACTATACAAGCAAAATTGACGTTTACGAGTGAAAAACTGCAACCTAAAACTTCAATCATATTCTATTAAGTTAATAATTAACTTCAATACATTTAGCCTTTCGAAAATGTTTCCACATAATTGCACCTCGTTCACCATCTTTTAATCGAAATTTGGCATGCATAAATGAATACGCCATTATGTGATGCAAACCAAAATCACAACTCAACTCAAATCAACACTTCTAAGTTAGCATTTTATTTGTATGGTTTAGTTAATGTATAGCCTTTTCACATTAATTAAATAAAGGTCCCATTTGACATGCGATTTGGAACAAAACGCGATATAGTACAAAACGCGATATAGTACAAAACGCGGTATAGTACAAAACGCGATATAGTACAAAACGGGATATTTCAAAAGGCATATCCTAGTTCCATCGTACATGTTCTATTTAATCATAAAGGTGAATAAAATTTTCCTTATATGTGAAATGAAGGAACATTAATAATTTTAAAATATCTCGTTTTGTACCATATCGAGTTTTAAAATATCGCATTTTGAAATACGGCATTTTATACCAAATCGCGTTTTGTACTATAACGCGTTTTGAAATATCGCGTTTTGTACCGTATTGCTTTATACCTTATCTCGTTTCGTCAGCATCCAAATACAAACCTATAGATACTTAAAATTATAAGCAGGTTCAAATGGAATGCAAAGATTACTACAAATTAATAAATTACAACTTCGCACGTGGAAAAAATATCTGAAACATAACTCGAATATGGATCGCCAGCTAATCTAAAAAACAAAATTTTAGTTTTATTATTTAAAATCCTGGAATGATCATCAAACTAAGATCGCAATGTAATCATGTCAGAATTAATATGGCTGGATATTTCCGAAGCACTTGAACCTTATTAGCACAATGGCATCATCAGCAAAAGCAATAATTCTGCCCTTCAAATCCAAATTAAATATAGAATTTATATAAACTAAAAATAACACAGGACCGAGGACCTAACCTTGTGGAACTCCAAAATGTGCCTTAAACGGCATGCTAAATGAATTATCAAATTTACTTAAAAAAACCTGTTACGAAGACATGATTCGAACCATTCAGCATTCCTAAAAATGGGGAGTACATCGTTTAACTACCTTGGTGGTTGTTATTGTGGACTGAAACCGTTTATTATGTTTTTTTTTATTATAAATTCATTTCGGAAGGGAAATAAAATAAAATAACATGAACTTTATCATTCCAGAATCGAGCTCAATATATCGAGCATTATAAGTGATTTGAAATAAACTATCTAACTAAAGAATTAATATGCGGATACATATTTTTAATACTAACAAAAATAGGTATCCCCAAAAGAAGGGCATTACAAATATTTACCGCCCAGGCTGCACATTTCCTCTGAAAGGCCTTGTTTGTACGTAAATAATTTTAAATTTGCACCGGCATTAACCCCAGTTGGTTGGCCTTATTATTTATTGCTTCTTTTCCTATACTCGAAGCGACCAAGCAAACCAACTTCGTTTTAATTTTTTATTAAATTTTTACCCTGTTCAATGAATCGCAGTGCCCACTAATGATCATTTTAAACGCTCGTATTCATAAAACTCTGTAGCGAGCTTTACACGATCAATATTAAATCAAAGTCTTGCGTTTTTACGTTTTAATTATTTTTCGGCGTACACATTGGGCCCGATTCTGAGTTCAAACATTTTATGTTATGTTATTTTGGTTTTTTCAGTGCGAATTATTATAGGAACCGGAGAAATATAATAACATAACAGAATCAGGCCCAATAATTGTAAGTGACATTAAAACGATTGTATACGTTTGAAAATAACGAAGTGGTCATGACAGTAATATTGATCGTGTAAAGTTTGCTTATTAACTTTACACGATCATTACATCTTCGTTTTCCATATAAAACATATTCTAATTTCTATTCAACCTACAATTAACTTTCGTGAATACGAACTGTAGGCTTTTATCGTAGTGGGTATAAAACCATTTAACTATAAATTTAATTTAAAATATGTGTGAGTTTTATAATTCTTATAATTTTGGAATTCTGAATAACATGTTTAATTTAGTTCTGCATGAGTTATATGTATCAAAAGATATGAAGTTGATACGAAAACAATTTAAAGATTCATAAAACTTTATGTTTTATTTGTTTTAAATTACGTAATTAATTAATTAAAATACACGTCGCAGACAGAAAAAAATGTATTATATGAATACTTATACGTAATCGAGCCTGTCTCGTCTTTACACTCAGACTTATCGAACTGTACTGTGAAAGTTGTCAATGGTTAGCCAAACGAACGTTTTACATCCAATGCTTTTTTTGAATATCGAATCATATTGTTATCAATTAATTAACTATTTGGTCAGCGGTGAAAATTGAACCGTGGCGTAACTGTCCTAACCACTGTTTACTTTCAACGTCAATGAATCAATATAACATAAATTGAAAATTATAAGCATAATTAACATTAGGTGCAATGAATATCATTATATTATTTCTTCTTACTATTTGGTAGCCATTACGCTTAATTGATTGGCTTAAAGATGTTTGTTCACTGTAGTCAAATTTTGAAGAGTCGATTGAAAAATTGGTGGGGTCGAGATATGTAATATGTATAACAACCCTATTTTAAATTTTTCATTTGGAATACATTTGATTTATAGAATAACAGACATTCGCATCCACCACCGAATTGAATTCGGTCATCTGAACAATCATTTTGAAACGTATAATGGGTTAAACTTTGTATTTAAAATCTTTGTTCACCTAAAATGCGACAATCGCTAACAAAGAATAACATCTTTGGAATCTCTTCGGTTATTTAAAAAAATTTGTAGTCGAAATGATTCAACAGTTCCAGTCGTTTCAGGTTTTAATCTTTTAAAAAAATAGATTTAAAAATCAAAACAGAAATGAAACACTCACACAAGCATTTTGAACAACAACAATATGAAATTGTAAAACAATTAACACACATTCACATTGTTCTGTCAAAACCTACATAATATAGTATATTATCAGAGCACCCTGTATTTTATAGAGCCATAATCAAAAAATCTGAGCTTTTATAAGGGAATTAGAAACGAGGAAAAAACGAAACTTTTCATAGTAAAACACACAAAACATATGGGAAATCACTTTTTTTCCTAAGACAAATTTTTAAATGAAAATGTTACAAATTCTTAATTATGATTTCTGAAATACTTTCATAAATGTTTGAATTTAAACATATATGAATATCGTTTAAGTAAATCGTTTTCATTTTCTTGTAATAATTGATTTATTTAAACCAAAATATTTAAAAAAATTCATAACAACAGCATTCTGGTCAAATTGAAATAAAAGCTTACTACGATTCGTTTGGTTATTAAGTCAATATACATAGATGGCAGTGATGGCCGTAAAAATTTGAAAAAATCGTACCAAAAATTACCACCTGGGGAAATTTCAAGTTCAAAAATTGTAGGAAAAGCAAAACAAATTCACAAAATATAGGAACGTGGGATAATTTTGCGATTAAATAATTTTTTTTCGTATTTTTCTGTAACCATTTTAGACATCTTACGTATACTAGTAAAACTAAAGATAAATTTAGCAAGTATTATTTTAATTTGTCAGAGCCAACTTTGATGTATTTTTCAAAATGAAAGTTTGAAAAAATATATTTTAGAAATAATTTAATTTTAATATTTCTGCAATTAATATTTACTTAATACCAATATGGCCTTCTTGTATATTGTTCTTAAAAATACGTAGAAAACATTTATATAAACATTTTATAAAATTTTAGCTTTTTTCATTGAAAAACTTGCAGCTAAAAAACACCATTTTTATTATGGATTCCTATGGAAATCAGTGAAAAGTTATACCACTAAAAATGCTTCTAAAAAATACGTCATTAAGATTATGGCTCTATACTCTAGAAGGCTCTGATATTATTCAACAAGCATATAATGATAGCTGTTATTCTCGAAGATGAAGTTTACCGACACGAGCCGATAGGCGAGTGTCGTAAATCATCTGAGTGAATAACAGCCATTATATGCGAGTAGAATACGATACTTTGTCCACGACTGATAAAAAATTGTGTTTTATTATCAAATCCTTTAAATAAACCTAAAATAACTTCCGTCGACATTTTGACGTCTCAATTTAATAATAATGAAAATAGCAAGAGACTACTAGATAAAATTTCAAAAATGAAAATTTTATTTGGTAGTTGTGAATAATAGAAGAAGGGACTACTAGATAAACTAGCAGTGAATAATGGATATAATGATATCCATCCATTGAAGAAACACACGTATAATGAGTATTTTATACGTTAGTCGTGGACAAAATTTATTATGAAGGCTTTGGTCCTGTACGATCATCAAAGCGAAAAAATAGGAACAAATGCTTCTACATTTGTTGTTGTGTATATGTAAAAAAATTATTTTCAAATCTTACTGTATATACTTCGTACGCTTTTTTAGTGGTATACTATAAGTGTGTGCTCTAATGAATTAAAATAATACTTGCTAAATTTATCTTTAGTTTTACCAGTGTACGTAAGATGTCTAAAATATTTACAGAAAAATACTGTTACGTTTTTGCATTGTCACTCAAGGTTGGTATCACTGGAGGTTGGAGATAAATTAAATAGATTTTGTATTATTCACAAGAATAATACAAAATCAATTTAATTTATCTCCAACGAATTTATTTATTTCACAAAATTTATTACAACACAGTTTATCAATAAAAATTCACAAAATCACTTTATATAAATTATTCTCAAATTTTACTGATCACTTTTACTTTTTATTTTACACTAAAACACTTTTTAAATCACTTTTTAACTACTTTTTAATCTTCACACTGTCGCTTTCCAAATACTACTAATTCAATTCGATGACTTTTTATATACACAAACCAAACTTCTCGAAAGCTCATGACTTTTCCAGTTAGAATAGTGTAGAACAATTTTATCATGGAAAACAGTTTAATATTGAGCTATTAATTTAACTTATTCTATTATACACTAGGTGTCACCGTTACACTACCCCCATCTAAGCCTGTCCGTCCCGAACAGGACTTATATCGCCCCCTCTGTATAGGGCCAGCCTCTCCAAATGCACCACCTTTGGTTTACCTCGATGTCCCTTCCGTATCCGATAAACCACGTCGTTCATCCTTGTGATAACAGTGTAAGGTCCTTCCCATGCTGGTTGCAGCTTCGGTGATAATCCCTTTTTCCGTTGCGGGTTGTGAAGCCATACTAATTGCCCTTCCTGGAAGCCCTGGTTATTTGCTCGTATGTCATATCGAGCTTTCATCCGGTTACTTGACATCTGTATTTTTCCCCGTACAAATTGATGAATCTCATTAAGTTCCTCTGTCATCCTGTCTACGTAATCCTGTCTACATAAAGCCGCTGATGGTACAGCCCCAAACTTTAGATCTCCAGGTAATCGTAGGTTATCCCCGAAGTACAGCCGAAAACTTTAGATCTCCAGGTAATCGTAGGTTATCCCCAAATAACGTTTTAGCTGGTGTCATTCCGGTTGTGTCATGTATTGCTGATCGACAGGCCATCAGAAACATCGGTATATGCCGATCCCAGTTGCGTTGGTTTTTCTCAACGACCTTTGCTAGATATTCCTCCAATGTACCATTGAATCTTTCCACCATACCATCAGACTGTGGATGCAAAGGCGTTGTTCTCGTTTTATTTATACCGAGCATCTGGAATATTTCTTGAAATACCACCGATTCAAAATTCCTTCCTTGATCGGTATGAATCTCCATCGGCACTCCAAATCTGCTAATCCAACTGTTGGGGATCACTCATCACTCCTGATTGGGAATTGGGTACACCTCCGGCCATTTGCTGAAATAATCCATTATTACTAGCACATATTTGTTGCCGCTCTCAGTGGTGGGAAATGGCCCCGCTACATCCATTGCAATTCTTTCGAATGGTGCACCAACGTTATATTGTTTCATGGTTCCACGACTTTTGCGTGCGGGTCCCTTTACCGCCGCACATTGGTCACATTTTTGGCAACATTCTATCACAGACTGCCTACATCCTGTCCAGTAGAATCGTTGACGTATCTTTGCTAGTGTTTTATTAATTCCTAGGTGGCCCCCACTTGCTCCTCCATCATACTCATTCAGGATTTCCGCAATCCGGCACTTTGGTATCACCAGCAACAATTGCTTCACTTTGCCATCCGTGCTTTCCCACAATCGTTTTAAACAGCCATTCTCAAGACGGAGGCTATCCCATTGAACCCAATAAGCCTTGACGATGGGAGTTTTGTCCGCGACCTCGCTCCAAGTTGGCCGGTGTTCCTTTTCCTTCCATTCCATTATAACTGATAAATCTGTATCATCCAATTGCTCTTTCCTGATCATTTCGTCGGTCCACTCCTCATCAGGCAGCACTTGCGTAAGCCTAACGTCGATGATGCCTTCCTTTGCTTCAACATGGCCACAATGTTTACATTCTACTGGATATGGCCGCCTTGATAATGCGTCGGCTTTTACATGTGCATTTCCCTTCCGATGTTCAATTTGGAAATCGTAGCTTTTTTTTAAAACGTTCGATCCAGCGTGCTACCTGTCGCTCTGGATTCTTGAATTGCAATAGCCACCGTAAAGCGCCGTGATCTGTCCGTAAATGTAATTTTTGGCCATAAAGATACTTATGGAAATGCTTCACACATTCCACTATAGCCAACAATTCTTTCAGTGTCACGCAGTAATAACGCTCCGGTTTTGATAATGTTTTGGAGTAGTATTCTTGGCCATTAGCTTCCTGTGATAACACACCTCCTATACCGTCATTACTTGCATCGGTGTCCAAAATAAATTTCACGTTGGATATAGGGTACGCGAGGACTGGCGCGATACATAACCGTCTCCTTAGTTCCACGAATGCTTCCTCCTGGTCAACCTTCCATTCGAATGCCTTGTTCTTCCTGGTCAACTCATGTAAGTTCTTGGCGATGTTGGTGAATCCTGGCACGAAGCGTCTATAATAGGTGCACAATCCCAGAAAGCTGCGTAATTCGTGTACATTTTTAGGTCTTGGCCAATCCTTTACCGCTCCGATCTTTTCTTCGTCGATGTGAATTCCATTAGTCATTAACAGATGACCCAAATATTTTACTTCAGTTCTAAACAGTTTACACTTCTTTGGGCTTAACTTCAAACCGGCGGCCTGTATCCGATCTAAAACTTCTGCCAAGTTCCTTAGATGCTCGTCGAAATCCCTCCCCATGACGATGAAGTCGTCCAGATATATTAGGCACGTCTTCCAATGTAATCCCTTTAACACGCGCTCCGTTAATCGTTCAAAAGTCGCAGGGGCATTACATAATCCAAACGGCATAACATTATATCCCACATTGAACACTTTTTTCTCGCGATCTTTCTCATGGACTTCCACCTGCCAATAGCCGCTTTGTAGATCTAATGTCGAAAATATTCGAGCACCCGATAACGTGTCTAACGTGTCATCGATCCTTGGCAGTGGGTAACTATCTTTTTTCGTCACAGCATTGAGTTTTCGGTAATCAACGCAGAATCTCATGCTATACCGTCCTTCTTTTCGACCAATACTACCGGTGAGCTCCACGGGCTGTTAGATGGTTCGATTACTCCTGCCGTCTGCATATCTGTTATAATCCGGTCGACTTCTTGTTGTTTTGCCAATGGTAATCTCCTATGTGGTTGACGAATTGGCATCTCTGTTCCCGTATCAATTCGGTGCTTTACCGTTGAGGTCCTTCCGTTATTATCCGACGTACTACAGAATATGGACGGGTACCGTTTGACTGTCCCTTTCTTGAATGTTTTCGTTTTATACGAGAGATTTAGAGATCTAATTGATACTCTATGGTCGTTATCTGGTTTAACTAGGGCTTTTCCGATTATAATTTCCTTGGCTCCGTTCTCCTCTTCGTTAGCTTCCACAGCCCACAACCTGGGTGATCCAGAACCTCCCTCCAATTTTTCCCACACGATCGTCTCCGAGTTCGGTGGCAGCTTCTCCCGATGATCAATAACTCGCCTGGTAGTTGCTCCTGCACTGCTAGATTGAAGTGGCCACTCGATGTTATCGTGAATTAAAAACTCCTCGTCCAACATCCACCACGAAGCTATTTGCTCTCATGAAGTCCATCCCCAAAATGACTTCATCCACAATATCAGCAATCAGCACTTCGTGTTGGAAAAGAGTTCTCCCGATCTTTATTTTCACGATCTTTTTGCATTTTATTATTGAACTACCTCCAGTTGCTGTTTGTAACTTCAATCCACTAGCTGATTGTATACCTCCATCGATCAGATCTTTACGGACAATTGTGCGATTTGCTCCCGTATCCAGGGTGATGATGCAGTCCATGCCATCAATGTCGCCTTAGATTGTTAAGCTGTCACCGCCTCTTGCTACTTTCGAAACGCGGATGGAGGTTATGGGGCAATCGGTTGTGGGAGTCATCTTCTGCCCCTTTAAGCTGACTCGTTCAAGTTTAACGACTCTGTCGTCATTTGGCCCTCTTGCTTGGGCACCGCCTGTGCTCCGCTTGGTCGTTGCTGCATAGGAGATGGTGATCTTCCCCGTTTTCTTCTTATTTCCCAGCAGTCGCGAGATATGTGACCGATCTTATCACATGCCCAACATCAGATTTTTCCGCTTCCGTCTCGGTATCTTGGTGTTGACCGTTCTGTGTTTATGCTGGTGTCGATTTCCACTCGGCGTATTTTCATTGACGGTTTGGTGATGGCTTGTGCAGTTTCATTTGTCAACGCACAAGCGATGGTTTCCGCGATGGTGGCTTTAGGTGACAACATCACCGCCTTGTGTGTCTCTGGATCTTGAATGCCGTCAATGAATTCGTCAATGTTTAGGCTTTCCATATAATCGGCCGACGTACTAGTATGTGCTAGATGTACTAATAGCTCGATTGCCGATGAAAATTCCTGCAGCGATTCTCCTCCCTTTTGGTAGCGGCTTTTCAGTTCCATGCGATAAATTTCCCGCTTGTGGTCACTGCCGTACTTAATATCCAGCGCCTTCATAATTTCGAGATAACTGGTGCGATCTTTTTCCGGAATTGTTTGTAAGGCCTCCGCAGCTTCACCTTTAAGGGCCACTATTAACGCTGCGACAAGATGTTCATCATTCCAACGGTTTTAATTGGCTGCCGTTTCAAATTGAAATTTGAAAATGCCGAAAGATGTTGTACCGTCGAAGCTGGGTGGTTTTAACTTAACTGGTTGAACGGTCTATACCACTTGCGTCGTTGGAATATATAAACATTCAGTAAAGACAACATTTTCATCATGGTGAAGTACACGAATGAACAACGTTTACAAATAATTAAAATTTACTACAAAAATTCCGAGTCGGTGACTGCAACTTCAAGAGCGTTAATTCCAATTTTTGGTCGTAATTATCGTCCCAATAGACAAGCAATTAATTCATAATGTAGTGAAAAAATTTGAGTCTAAATATTCGCTGTCGGATGTTCCCGTGCCAGTGAGACAACGGGTTGATCAAAGTGCCGAGAATATTGCTTCCGTTCAAGCGTCCGTCGCAAACGAAGCAAAACAGTCGATTCGCTGCTACAGAGACATGTTGCAACGTAATTTCTTTGGTCAATTGCATGAGCTAGACATTAATGATATGTGGTTTCAACAAGACGGTGCGACATGCCACACAGCGGGTCTAACAATCGCCTTATTGAAATCTAAATTCGATGAACGTGTTATATCCAGAAATGGTCCTTTGGTTTACCGCCTAGATCGTCTGATTTAACACCTCTTGACTTTTTTTATGGGCTATACGTTAAATCATTGGTATATGCCAACAAGCCGGCGTCGTTAGAGGAGCCCAGAGTCAATATTGAACGAGAGATAGCGGCCGTTTCCATCGAAATATGTGGCCGAGTAATTGAAAATTGGGTTCAACGAATCGACACATGCAAACGTTCCCGTGGTGGACATATGAACGATGTCGAATTCCATACATAAATGTTTTGATTATACTTTGACTCAATAATAAAATTTTCGAGATATCTCAAATGGTTTGCATTTTATTTAAAAAAAAAGTTGTCAAGTCCTTATTGGAAAACCCTTTATATTCCTTATACTCTCTGGTACAGTTAAACATTGAGCTATTAATTTAACTTCTTCTATTACACACTAGGTGTCACCGTCATAATATGTATTGTGACGGTGACACCTAGTGTGTAATATAATAAGTTAAAATTAATAGCTCAATGTTAAACTGTTCTAAATGGAATTTTCCAAGATAAAATTGTTCTACACTATTCTAACTAGAAAAATTATGAGCTTTCTAGAAGTTTGGTTTGTGTATATAAAAAGGCGAACAAGATCGAATTGGATTAGTAATATTTGGTAAGCGATAGTATAAAGATTAAAAGGAATTAAAAAGTGATTTAAAAAGTGTTTTAGTGAAAAATAAAAAGTAAAAGTGATCAGTAAAATTTAAGAATAATTTATATAAAGTGATTTTGTGAATTTTTATTGATAAACTGTGTTGTAATAAATTTTGTGAAATAAATAAATTCGTTGGAGATAAATTAAATTGATTTTGTATTATTCACAATCCAGTGATACGAACTTTATTTGACAAGGCAAAAACGTAACAGTTTATTGTGACGGTGAAACCTAGCGTCTGATAGAATAAGTTAAACTATTAGCTCAATGTTTTACTGTACTAAATGGAATTTTCCATGATAGAACAGTTCTAATTGTTTCTACACTATTCTAACGAGAAAAGTCATGAACTTTCGAGAAGTTTGGTTTGTGTATATAAAAAGGCGAACAAGATCGAATTGGATTATTAGAATTTGGAACGCGATAGTGTAAACTTGTAAGAATTAGTAGTATTTGGAAGGCGACAGTGTGAAGATTAAAAAGTAATTAAAAAGTGATATAAAAAGTGTTTGAGTGGAAATAAAAATTATAAGTGTACAGTTAAATTTGAGAATAATTTATATAAAGTGATTTTGTGAACTTTGATTAATAAACTGTGTTGTAATAATTGTTGTGTGAAATTGTTCGATAAAAAAAAACACCATGGAAATTTTGATTGTGCGGAATAATTTCATCAATTCTATCGTTTACTCACACATCTATATTTTTTCTTATTTGGTAAAATTGTAACATCGGTATATGTTTACACTTATATAATTTTATTTTAACTAAATCAGAAAATGAAAATATTAATTGACTTAGGTATTCATAGTTTGATAGATCAACAACGAATAGACTGACAAATACTAACACTGATATACATACATATATTAAATTGATTATCGCTATTAAAATCGAGATTAAACAAATGATTAACGTGATAGCTATAATTCGTAATTGAGCTAACATAAATAATCAATTTTGTGACACTCCCCTGCATATCGGATCAAAATCAACAAAGTTTCATTACACTAATTAAATGGTTGGTTAGTGTCCGCTGTTTGTTATAAAATAAAATCGAACATTAATGTTCAATCCCAACTTCAAAAATATTTAAAACATTTAAAAAATAAAAAAAAAAAAAAACCAGACGTCATGAATTTTTACGATACAGTAGAAATCAATTTGTATTTCCAACGTATTTTTCTAATTACACCATTTTATTTCTCGCGAAAATTACAAAAACTCATTGTGCCCAGATTTTCATTGGCTTTTGCTGTGACGTTTTTGGCACTGTTCTTGGCTGCCATTAAATATTTATTTGAAAATTTAACCATTTTAACTAATCGTTCAGTAATCAAAGACTTAACAGCGACAAATGGAACTGCAATACATGTGAATGGTATAGTAAATGAGATGTACGCAACCAATAAAGGGAAGAGAAGTACTAATGCGCTTGTTGGATTTGTAATTTATTTCGAAATCATAATCACAACATTTAACTTAATAATAAACATTTTAGCATCAAACTACTATAAATATGAGCACATCAAATTTTTGGAAATGATAAATAGTTTTGACGGTGAGCTATTACGAATGTCAAGGAATAAAAATTTGCTTAAATACAAATCCATGATTTATCTGGCCTTATCAATTGGCGCGATTACAACTTTTAATTATTTTGTGCTACAAAATGTACTGTTTCTGCAATTGTTCCATACCGAAAATATGCTAATCACATATTCGTTTCTATTTTTGTATTCGTATGCATCGACACTGGGTGCATTTAATAGTATGACATATGCCATCTATATAGCAATGCTGTTAGAACGATTTCTGCTGATCAAAAAGAGCTTAATCATATTTATGGAGACGAGCGAAGTGTGCGACAAAAAACTGAATTTGAAACGTATATACAAAATATTTAATCTTTACAAGAAGCTGGCGTCTGGAATTGATATGATAAACGATTTTTTCGGAATCCAATGTTTACTGATGATTATCCATGATTTTACATTAACCACAACCCAAGTTTATTTAATATTTGAGACGCTATCGGATGAAAAAACTGATATCTCTGTAAAAGGATTGATTGCGTTGGCTGAAATATTATGGATGATTCCAAATGTATGTAAAATGGCTACTGGTAGTTTCATCTGTCACATAACCATCAATTATGTAAGTTGAATTTTATTTGATATTATAACAAGGTGATTTTAGATGATTTTTAGATGATTAGGTGGAAACGGTGGAACACGGGGAACTTAAAAGATTCATCGTAAAACTAATCGACTTTTCTTAATAATAAAACTTGAATCAGTTTCAATTATTTGTAACTACTGTTGTATAGAGCCAGTGGTCTTCTAATCGAAGACTCTCGAAAGTGCATCCGGTATGACGTTCTGTAACCCACTGCGATGCTGTACTATAAAGGCGAGTCATTGAAATTTCAGACCCTAACGCGCTAAGCTGCATGTGACCTGTTTCTGGCGCATACGCCATTTTAGGCTTGGTGAGTGAAGATGATTAAAGGATATCCGTCGATGTATGCTAGGAACTTCCTTATGCTAAGTGCAGCCGCAAAATACCCCAGCTAATTTCTTTGTGCTCCTGTAATAGCAGCCCTCCGACACTGCATCGCACTGAATACAAACGGTTTGGAAAAATTTGCGTGTATCAATACTGGAGCATATGAAAGGGCCAATTTGACACTCTCAAATGCATGCTAGGCTTTTGCAGACTAAATGCAATTTTTAAGAGTAGTTGGTATTGGATAATAGTGTATACGGCTTTTATTTCATTCGGGTTTGTTGAAAGAGTTCCGTCTCAAACCATATAACCTAGGTAGTTGGTACGTCTGAAGAGGATTTTTTTTTTTCAAGATTTACAGTTAAACCAGCATCAAGCAGTCTTTTGGCAATAATTGACAGTAATTTGAGATGATTTCTAAATGTCCTAGAAGCAATTAGAAGGTTATCCAGATAAACGAAAACGCGATTGCGAAATTCACCAGGGATTACCGCCTCATAGTGTGGGACGCGTGACAGACACCAAATTATAACATTAAATTGATAGGAAAGAGACCTGGGACCGTAAACGCCGACTTATTTCAGGACTCGTCATCCAACGGTATTTGCCAAAATGCATCTTTTAAGTGGAGACTTGAGATCCATCTTGTTTCCTCCAATCAGTTAATGGCAAACAGTAACTAGAACTCCATGAGCTTCTGGATTCTTCAATTACTCCCCAAAGACACCATCCGATCTATCTCAGAAAACATGTTAGATTATATATCGTTGTTTGATATGCGTAGCATCTTGTACGTCGATATTGTGCGAAATTAGGGAGTCTTACCAAGACCGTTTTTGCTAAACGAAGGAAATTGTCTAGACGAAATTTTTGATTATGAGAAAGAACGTGAAAATCAGAATCACCTTGAAACAACTACGAGATTCGAAAGATAAATAGAGAGCTTGTTTTAGGTTTGGAATAGATAAATGTTCATTAATTTCTATTCACCGGTACAGCACCCGTAAAATATCCCAGAATACTTTGCTTTTGAATACCTGCTGTTTTAACTGCTCAAGATGCGCTATGAAATATAATTTTAAAATTTAAAAGGTACTTTACACAGCCATGTTCCAGAGCAATGATGCACTACTGTTCATTAAACCTTTATAAGCTACATCAATAATGCCCACGTTAGTATACGGCCTTTCATCTAAATGTTCGGTAATGAAAGTTTTCGAAATTGAAAAACTTAGCGCTTTTCGTTTGTCGCAATATTTTCAAACGCGAGATTTAGCTTTATCTAAAAGTTTCCTTTTTGAATTTTTTTGAAACGACAGAGGTACGATTTTCAAGACTAAAATTAATTGAGAATTTGGAATATCAAAATTGATTGCGGACAAAAAATGTAATTTGGTTGTGCGGGAATGGTTGGTTAACATTTGTGTTATATGTGGTTGGTGTTTCTGTCGTTTATTTCGAGGGTTTTTTATGGCAGCTACTTGAGCCGATGCATTGACGCTTCCCGAAGAACAATACTTCGGACAATTATTTCTTGTGCGACAAAATAATCGTAGGGGTTTTGTACATTTAGCAAAAGTGTGTCCTAAAATTTGCTGTACAAATTAGGATTTTGGTTAAATTTTGATTAAAATTTTGATATTGTCCGAAATTAGACTTTACCCTAAGGATAAGGGAAACTTTTGATTATTATCCGAGATAAAGTTTTGGTTAGTATTTATCAGAGGCCACATCGGTTTGTTATACCTATTAAATCGTTTTACAATTTCACTCACGTATTATTGTGGTCTACCATACTTCGGAATTTGAAATCAAAGAGTCAAGGAAACAATTTCGTTATAAAACTCAACGAAAGATTCGCTTGTTCTTTATTTGTGCGAATCAATTATCTGTAAGATGATCTTGAAATCGCTCTACAATTGCAGCTTTAAACTGACACCAGTAAGAATTAGGATTACGTTCATTGTAGATTGATTGAGAGTGTACGATCGAGCATAAGAGGAAAGTTTCCTGGAATACGCAGATATAGCAGATTCAAAATAGTTTTCTCTATAATTAGCTCATCAATCTTAGGAACTGGTGTGATACTTTCATCAGCAGTTTGTCTGAGAAGAGGTTGGGAGATTTCCTGGAAATGTGTTCGCAAAATCATCAGCCTTTTCTTTAGTACTATGGACCCACGTTCCGTCAGGTTTCTTAATTGGAGGTATTTGAACTTTATGTCTCTTCAGCTCGTTCGCTACTGTATAATTCTAGACTATTATACTTAAGTTGTAAGTTTGAGAGATGTAGTCTTGATTTACCATTTTAACTAATAGATTACCTTGGGTGGCGCCTATTTAGTCAGTGAGAATAAAAAACAGATCTATAGATTTAGAGTTTAACGTTCTAATGTTGATGAGTCAACATATTTCGGGCTACAGCGTTTGGAGTGGTATTGCTGTTTACACTTCACTACCTGCACTCGGCCAAGGAAGGGCTGCTGATATTGAAAAGTAGGAAATCATTTCTATTGGCAGTCGTTCACTTTCCTTTATCATTTCTAGCTCCATTTCCAAATCGGTAATCTCAATTGCTGGCATCAATTTAAGATTATCAATTATTGTTGTTTTGGTTTTTATTTGTAAAGTGAATTCCCTTAGGTTGGTGGCTCAGTTTATTATATTAGTAGCGATGATGTAGATATTCTCGTCCCTTAGCGTGCAACCAGCATTTATCGTCAGATAAATATGATACGATATCAACGGTCGTTTTATTGGGAATTACGTATCTCCATTGATTTCTGGCAATATCTCGCATAGAAATTGCGTATAGGTTGAAATATTTGATAACGGTTCATTTCATCGGTTGTTAGAGTCGCAAAATTTTCTCGATGATTATCCACTGCTAGATATTTTGTTGATGTTATGATGTGTAATTGAGTATTTTTACGATAGATGCCAGGAACGGGTTGCAGCTAGGTGTGATAATTACAACCATCACGTTTTGCTGTGTTACCCTATGACACACATCCATGCTTTTGAATCAGGTAATGAATGTTGTGGCCTGCGATGTTTATTGATACTGCAAAATGCTGTGATGTGCATAAGTGAACAACATCAAGCAGGATTTATTCAATGTTTTATAGTATAAGGGTCGTCTGGATCACGCTTATTGATATTAGGTGAACCCTCTCCTCATATGTTCGATATTCTTTCCGATGTATCATTTTCAATCTCAATCTCTCTTGATCTTTTATCAGATTGTCCAATGATATCATTGTGAGGTTAGAATTATCTTTCACCAGTTTGATTGTGTTGTCGGTTATTGACGTCTGGTTTTTCATTAATGCCATTAGATGTTTTTTGTTATTGTTGATGTTTTCAAATTAGGCTTCATACTGGTTAGCCTCGCGCTGGTTGAGATTTCCAAACATTACACCTAAGATAATGCCTGCAGTGTCTACCAAACCACGCTTCACCCGTTGTCGTTCCTTATTGCTTGTTAATAGGAAATCATTGTCTCATTGTCATTGCGGGCAGCGGTAGTCTATATGTCTCGAACTGCGGTATGTCTCCGTGCGTGGTTGTTCTCCATTGTACAGTTTCGTCTAGGTTTTGTGGAGTTGATAGCTGTTGAGTTATATTGGCTTCTCTAACTATTGCTGAATTAACAGAATTATCCTTCTTACAATGTATGTTAATGTAGTCCTTCGGATCTTTAGTTATTGGTAGACGGCATATTTTAGTGACTACATCCTGACACGTCCATCTTTTCCTGGATGTAGCTTAATGACACTTGCTAGCGGTTGGTACGTGGGAGGTAATTGTTCCTCTTTGAAGATTACTGGTTCTTCCCATTGGAGGTTAGGTTGTTGAGAGTGTGAATAATCTAATGGTCGGGACTAATAGTATAGAGTTCAAGCACGCCTCTATTTGAGCTCGACATTTTGAGAGCTGCTCAAAGGTTATTAATATGAGTTCTAATTACTTTGCGGAGGTGTTGTTTTGTTGGCTTGACTCCGGCTTGCCATACTTCTCCAAAGTGAGGACGTCCCGGAGGGGGCGGGGAAGGAGTGTGGTAAACAACCACTCAGTTCTCATCTGTGCTTTTTTACTCTTAAGTGTCGCCTTCTATTGCTTTGCCTGCCTTTCTAGCTGTTTGAATGCTCCAACGAAATTTGTACCGCAACCAATTAATTTTTTCAGACAAATTCCTCTTCGGGATATGAACCATCGTAATGCGGCTAACAAGGTACCTGTTAACAGATCTCAGGCATGTGAATAAGGCAATGTAGCACTTTGTTGTTTTATTAGGCGTCACAGACATCATGTAATTCAATTTTAGCGCAGTTTGTGTAATTTTTCCAACGATGTATTCTAATTTTCTCTAACTGTGGTAATTCCATTTTGTAGTTTAACCATCTGTTTGAAAAAGAATTTTCGTCTGGATCACCACTGGTGCTAACCATCCTAGCGGGTCGAAAGCTTTGATGTCGTTTGTATATTGTTGTTTTACCTTTTGGCCTTTTGAACAATTCCAGAGGTGTCCAAGTGCATTTACTGTATCATTAAATTCCATTGTGTGAAATCCAGTTTCTCTCAAGTTTTCGGGAAGTTCTTCTAACATGGCCTTTTCGTTGCTGCACCATTTCCGGAGGTTAAAACCTTGACCGGACAGAAGGTTTAGTAATTCCTTTTGCGCTTGTACTGCCTCTGCTATTGTGTTAGCTCCAGATCGAAGGACATCCACATAGAAATTGTTCTGAATGAGTTTTGAACCAATTGAATATCTTGCTTGACGCTTCATCAATGGCTAATTTTTGCAATGTTTTTGTAGCCAAATAAGTAGCAGAAGCTGTTCCATAGGTGACAGTTTTTAATCTATAACTGCTCATTGGCTTATTTGTGTGAAACCGCTACAGGATTCGTTGAAAATCTTGATCTTTGCGGGCTATTTTGATCTGCATGTATATTTTCTCGATTCCTGCTGCAATCACATAACGATGTTTAATCCAGCTGATCAATATTGCTGTTAAGTTGTATTGTAAGGTTGGAGCTACATGCATCATTTCATTTATTGATGTGCCTGTTGTTATTTTGCAGGAAACATCAAACACTATCCTCAATCTCGTAGTTGTGCGATCTTCTTTAATGACAGAATGATGTGGCATGTAGTAAACAAGAGAAGCATCTGATTATACAATCATCTTTAATGAGTTCCATGTGATTTAGTTTTATGTATTCGTTCATGAATTTGTGATATTGATTCTTAAAGTCTTCATCCTTCTTCAATCTTCTTTCTATCTGAAGCAATCTAGCTGCTGCCTTGCCTTGCCTTTAGATTCTTCTATTCCCACTCCTTCGAGTTTGTTGTTGCAAGTGGCATCCGAACCTCAAATCGTCCATTTTTTAACCGCTTGTGTGTTTCTCCAGAGTACTGTTCACATTCGATCTCTTCAGTAGTTAGGCTTCGTTTAGGAAGTGGTTCTTCGACTTCCCAAAAGTGTTTTAATTGCTTTTCTATGTCCGCTACCGCAAGTAGGGTCGGCTAGGAATTCTTCCTTTTGTAGATCACCATCTAGATCCAATAAGTTCTTGTCTGGAAATGGCATGGTGATAGTCCTTAGAGCTAAAGCATTAGCTTGCATCTTGAAAATCGATGGAAATCTTGGACTTTTGTCTATTGCTATTTGTTGATGTGAACGTCCTTTTGTTGCTGAAATTCCGGATACT